>JAVYIG010004718.1:0-154210 GCA_035222895.1 Strongylocentrotus droebachiensis | reverse complement strand
TGGCGTCGCCCGTGTTTTCTACCTCAGTATTCCGTGGCATTTGCACTTTCTTGTGGTCTTTAATTAACAAGATTGGCTTGCCTAGACAGACTTGTTTTGTTTTAAAAATAATTAAAAGTCATCGCAGCCTTGGAAATGTTTGTACGGATTCGTTTACAGCTTTGCCTCTTTTTTGTCGTTATTGTGTTATGTACATAATGCGTTTTTGCTAAGTATGTTGTGTAATGCACAATGCATTTAGTTTTGTTGGTAATACTATTCAGTTAGGTCGGAACATAAGTATTACAGATACTCATGCAATTTGTTTTGACTGAGTATTCCTTATATCAAAACACAACAACACAAAACACAAATTATCGAGAAAAAAAGATGGTTAAATAAAGCAAATCTGGTAAACGTATACCAAACCGTATTTTGGTATTCACGAGTATAAGGAGGGGGGGGGGGGGGGGGGGGGGGGCGGGGGGGGTAGGTGGTTAGGTAGTATCTCTTTCCTGTATTTCCTTATGATAGTATGCACGCTTGTCTTATAGAAGACTGAAGTTTTCTTTTCTGACCCCCCCCCCCCCCCATGAACAAATCTCAGACACACACACAATTTCATTTAGTTTCGTTTTTTCGCAGACAATGTCCATTAGCGATTTCTTAGTTAAAAAGAGCTGTAATTTTGTCCAGCTGTGATTTGACATATAGGTCCATTTACGCGATGGTATATACACATTACAATTTAATATTAACAAATTAATAGCGATGTTACAGTGGGTTATTTTGACTGAGTATTACATATATTAAAACAAGAGAATTGAATAAACTTTCAAACTAGTTTTGAAAAACTTGTAAAATTGCATTGTGAATGGACTGCTATACAAAAAAAATTAACATCAGTAATATAAATACAATGAGAGTTAGCATTACACATTCAACTGAGGTATCCTGTTCCAGCGCTAAATATTAATCGTTATATACGGATCATGTTTGACATTCAAGTAATTCAACTTAATCCCAAGAAATAAGTTTATTTATTCTGAGAGATTTATTGTTACAGTATTATGTTCCATTAATAATCATGATTCTCTACCAAAGCGTATGAGAGGTATAAAGCAAGATATTCTTAGTATAGTGTAAGTTTCTTAGCACGACATGGTCATCGCCATTTTCTTGATAACGTGAAATGCTATATGCCAAGTCGTTTATGAACTAAATGTATTCAAATATATGGATGCTTCCTTCCCATTTTTCATTTACCTGCTATTATCTTCTGTACTGCTAATGTCCGATCGCAAATTGTACAAATAAGTTGTTGCTCTTTTGGGGTGAAGGTTTCGCAAAAATGATTTTTAAAATTTGTCAAGAGCTACATTTTTAGTTGTTTTTAATAAACGAGTTGCTATTCTCCTGTTGAATATTTTGTACCTTCTCAGCTAAGATTTCTCCTCATTGAAAAAAATTATTTTGTTATTTAATTAAAAGAGTCTTCCCAGCTAGAGCTTGGTGCATGATACGAGAACAAGATCGCCTGGTACGTCATATTATCAAGAAAATGTCTGCGCTTATATGTCATGCTTCATTTCGACATCTCTCGTAAACTTTCGTAAGGAATCGGATACATCAATAGGCAGGACAAGATCTCATCTTTCGGCATACCTACACTTGTTGTTTGTGGTGAGGTTTCCTTTGATAAGCAACCTGGAAATGCAAAGACGGAAATATTATATATCTGTCATGAGATGCTCAACAAGCGGTTAGAATAATAATTAGGATGACAATTTATTCCGGGGGAGTGATTCACGAAATCCTAACAAACACTTCAGTTATTGGTATTATGTTTCCATGCTTGCATTAATGACTATGTAGAGCTTAGCGTATGGATGCACATTGTACTCGATTGTATGATCATATCCGGTTGAGAAAAAAAAGGGATACCAAAGCTTAATTATTCTTTGATTATGAGTGTGGAAAACTTATCAAATTAATGTGTTTGCTCTTTATGCTCCTTAAATTGAATTGTCCTTTTGAAGGTCGTATCTAAATCCTGCGAAACTAAAATAGTATCATAACCAAAGGGCGTTTCACAAAACTTGTCGTCGGTGATAAAATGACAGTTTTTGTTATAAGCTACTGAAATCCTTGCTTCTGATTGGTTATCAGTAGATTTGCACTGATCTTTGTCATTTTTCATTGAAAAAATGCTTTGTGAAACGGGTCCTAGGGCGTAACTAGACCTTGGATTCGAAGAGGGGGAGGAGGCGAGGGAGGGGGGATCAAACCCAGTAGTGACCTGTATAGGCCTTTGTCAGCTAGGCCTCAATCTTCTGAGAATGGGCTATTGGCATCCCTAAGGATTTTTTTTTTCTTTCATTATAAGTTTAGGAGAATAAATCGATTGTTTCCCCCTTCCAATTCATATTCTATTCGAATGGCTACATGCATTAAAGCTACATAACCCCCGTGTCTGTTTGTTCTTTATTTTTGAAAGTTTGGCATACGCTTACATAGCAACACCATTTCATGTGAATCGTTTCCACTTAGCCTACGTCAATCACCAATTTCACACATGGACTTGCCAATGTGTAATATGGATGGGCGATCATGCATGTTCCTGCCAACGCTAAAATTGAACACATCATCTCATTCGGGTAGACCGTGTCATCTACTCGGCCTTTCTTATTAGTTTAGTTCTTGACTTTAACATCTATGGTAGAAGAGTTATATTGAGTGTCAATTACGCCCACTTATAAAGCAGTCAGACTTTCGTCCGGTGGAACGTCATAATAGGCCAAGTATGCAACCCACCGAGCTTGACAAGGTTATGGATAGTCAATGCAGACGGCGGCGGCCATCTTGGGACAATAATTTAACGGATGGGGCAGAACGCTCTCTAAATACAAAAATACCTCTGTATGTAAACCTGTATACACATGTGCACACAAACGCACACGCACACGCGCATACACAAAGGTCCCCTCCCACCTAAACCCACAGTGCCCACATCCGGTCTCATTATGGATTTTAAAATTTAGAAAATGCAGCTCGCTCAGCCTCAGTCAGCGAAGTGTTATATGGCGTACTGTAATTTTCATAAGGTGTTAAGATCAGTGGGTTGAACCTAAGGTTAAAAAAGGTTTCTAAAAACAACTCCCCTCTCATGGCGTCATCATTTTTAAGTTACGTAAAAGTTTGTCTCATGACAGACAATTTGTTTAAATCTGTCTGTGGTTTCGCCAGTGATGTTAAAAAATATCGTTTAATTATATTGAAGTCATCTCAAACACTGATGACAAATTAACAAAAGCAATGATCAAAATCTCCCACGAAAAGAAGGCAACATGGAAATATATTTTATTTTGTTCGCATTCTGTACCCTATGCTCCAGCTCGAATGCACACAAGTAAATTAAAGCTATGATATTATTATTCACGGACATAAATTTGATTTTAACGTTTCGGACTGTACATAATTATTTTAATAATCTATGTCACAATTTTGTTGTCGCTGTATTTTTACCGACTACATCCTTCATTTACATAACAGGCGACCGTCACCAACCGTAAAGGGGCGTTATTGTATTATTTGCTACCACATTTCTGTAGATTCATTCATTCTGTATGCGATCGCATAGGATTTTACGGTCGGGAAAATGTCTCTTTTAGCATAATTATGTACACCCTCTAATCAATTCGAGACGCGCTGTGTCATCCTTGATACTCTATTCTTATTGGGTTTCAGGTATCCTCATCCATTGATGACGTAACAATGTACGAACCATATATTACATAAATGGCCTCTAATATTATGATGTAATGGAACACTATTTTTCCAGGCATTGTTACATATTCAACCACTATTCAATTCATATCATCCCTCCCCACGCTCTTTCACGTGTCTCTTGTTCTCATGCTAGCCCCTTTTCACTCTTGTTTTCCGAATGAGCAACTTTCAATTGTACGAGAAATATGAGCCACCCATTAAGTCATGAGGCATGTCATTGTAATGAAATACATCACAAAAGGGTCGTATATGGTTTACAAACTATAATATCTAGGTTTACATGGTTGTGGAATTGATCTCGTTGCATTGTGCGTACATTGTTGTAGCTTGTATGAATCATAATATAAGATGTACTGAGTTGCAAGGTCGTCGACATTTCAATAAAAATAAAAATACTCGTGGGTTATAGCAGTTAGTACATTGGTGATGTCTCTAAGCGATTGGCAGATACAATGTATATTATTACCCCGTTTATAAGATTCAGGCTTTCCCGCACATAGTCTATGCACGTTCTCCATTCCATGGGGAGCATTCTAACCCGAAGCCCTTTTAAAGTCGCCCCCAAAGCTGAGCAAACTACAACGACTCTCGCATCCTACCGGTTACTAACCCTTGGATGGAGAATGGCAAATATGGATTAATGTCTTGCAAAAGGACGTTAGCCGGACCGGGCTAGGATTCGAACACTCGACCTTTGGATTAAGAGCCAAGTGAATGAACCACTATACCTTGACATGGGTGCTTTCAAAGGGAGGCAACGAGCATATACACGTACCCTAAAAACACTGAGTGGGGGGGGGGGGGGGGGGGTTCCTCTCGATTATCATTGGTCAATTTCCAACAGAAACAGCTTTTTCGATTCTTACCAAGCATACCAAAATCGTAAGATCCATGGGGTTTCGAAGGATAATTGGCTTTGGGGCACAAATATTGGGGGAGGAGAAAAGGGAGGGGATAAGAGAAGAACGGGTGGGAGAGGGAAGATATAAAACAATAAGTCACGACCCCATTTGACACCCTCCCCCAAATGAATTTATGCATACATTTGCATGTTATCTTCGGAATAAGACCAGTGCCACCACTCTCCTCCTCTTGATGACGGCGACCCCTTGTTATATTGACCCACGCTACACCACTAAATAAGGTCATGATAAGAATGTGCGATGATTTCCCCGTCGTATCATTTTGTCGATTTGGGTCGCAAGAGTTTTTTTTTAGTTTTTTTTTATTTGGTAAATCAAAAGCAATCACAATATTTACAAATAATTTACATAATTAGAAACAAATTCACTAAACAAAGTAAAACAATAGCAATACAATAAAGTAAATGGTACAAAATAAAATCCAAAAAAGGGAGAAAATTGAAAAATGTTACAAGGTGCATATTGTTCAAGAACGAAGCCCCCGAGACAAAACAAGAGGACTCCCTTAGACCCTAACCCTACCCATACTGACGAGCGACCATAAGTCAAGCCTCATCTACACCATCTGGACAACCACCGATAACACCCGACCACCCACGGGGAGACTATCGAGCGATTGCTTTGATCAGAAGAGTGTATTCATGAATTATTTTTATCAACATGATCGAAACCAGCTGAGGTGTTTTTCATGTTTCACGAATGTTAAGAAACGTGTATGACTACACGCAGTGGCGTCGTTATGGGGGTGGGGGAAGGGGAGGAGAGGTAGACCCCCCAAAATTGCGTTGGCAAACCCTAATTCCTGTCGCCAGGTTTGCTGTGTTCTTTACCTCCTTGAGTTGTTTTTCACAAAGAAAATTCAGCACCTTTTAATTCATTATCAAGGGAAAATTAATTTAAATTTCTCTCTTTATGAAGCAACTTCACAATATTAACTCGCATTCATTGCTATTAAATTATTAACTATCACCTGTGCCTCGGGTACCTCCTCCGGGCTGTCCTCCCCTTACACGCCGAGATGTACATGTGTACCGCTTCACTCTTCTGGGTTTCCCCTACCTCTTTGTGTGTGTGTGTGTGTGTGTGTTGGGGGGGGGGGGGGGCTCCGCTCATTTCTTATTGCTTTCTTCAATTTAAATATTCATCACTTTTGGTTTGAATTAATCTTGTTATTCCTCTTCCTCATTCTATATCCCCAAGTTGATCCCTGATTGTTTTCCCCTTACTAATAGGCACTTTACTTCCATTCATCAAAAGGTAAATGATCAAAAGTGAATGAAAGTGATAAAACCGCAGCTTCCCTTTTCATTTAACAATCGCATACGCGTATGATCTAAAATTCCAATTGAACTATTTTGATCGGCTATGCCTGAGTCGGTTTTTGTACGATTTCCATTCCAAGCGCCAGTTTTCCTAAAACAATTGTTTGAACTAGGTGGGAACTGGGTTTATGAGTGCCCCGCTATAGGCTACGAATGAAATACATTATTAATTTCAGGTATAACGTGTATAACACGGACAGGGATAAGCCTATAAGAGGTTTAAACGAAGAACTACGTTTTTAAAACTACCATATCAAATTGTGAACGTTTGATTCAACCGTAGATGTTTTGAAAGTCGTTGCGATTGTGTTGGTTACAGTTTAATGCCCACAACTCAGATTTTAAACTCGGGGTATACATTTCCTTTTATAAATAACTGCGATCAATGCAATGTCCTTGTGATGTAAATGGGTATTTTGTACTTTGCTATAATTAGTATTGACTAATCACTCTTTATTTAAGTGGTTCTATTTTTGATAGAGCAAAATAGAAATCGATTTCAAAACAGAAAAATCTTGTTTTCGTATATATACACCGAAAATAATTCGACATAATACGTCACTAATCTACGAGCACACGGCTTGGAATAGTCTGCATGATGTCACGAATCGGCAGTATTCCGGTTTCTTTTCAAATGATGCGTTGATTTTAGGTCAGGAATTTGTAAATATGATCAGCACCGGAATAATTCATACGCTCGCCTTGTCTGTTTGCTATAAATGCAGGTGCTTAGCTGACGCACCACGTATATTTTCACCTTTTCTCTCTCTCCGAACTGTTAATACAAAGTCATCGATTCATAAAATATGCATAGAAACCTATATTTGTTGTCCTCGTCGCTGTTGATGATGAACCAATTTAATAACTTACGAATAAAGCAAATTGTAAAGTGTAATTCTAAGGGACAGCCTTCACCTTCTTTTCGAGGAAAAAATAATTGTCCCCGAAAATGCTCTGTTTTACAACGACTAGTTATTTCCCTTTGTATTCACACGCTCATTAATACATGAACAATAATCAACATCAATACACAGTAATCAATGTGAACTGACATGAAAGGCACGCTCATCCAAACGTTCATAGTATTGGTAGCAAAACAACATTTTGGAAGATATACAATTCCTTTATTCTGTTTACTTGACAATCCTTTCAGCTAAGAATGTAACATATTTTATACACTGGCACTCTTAAAAAGCTGGTTTACATACTTGTACCCTGCGATTACGACTACATCAGACTTTTTCTTCAGGGACCGCGGAGCAGAGGGGCTCGGGGGCTTGAGCCCCCCCCCCCCCCCACCTACCGCTTTGATAAACGTTCCTAGTGGCCTGTTATTAACTTTAATTGATATAAAGACCAGTTATTTTAGCAAAGGTAAATCAGTATACATAAAATGTTCACAAAATCTACCTGATCTACTTGACCTGATCTACTTTTATATAGCGCTTAGTACAAATGTCTCTAAGCGCTTTACAATATACTATTACCCCGGTCATTGGATTCAGTGCTTGCCCGCACACAATGTGTGCACAATCTCCACTGCCTGGGGAGCATTCCAGCCAGGCGCTCAAAAACTGTTTGACCAACAATTACATCCTCTTTCAACGTAAGAAGGAGGTCAAATTTCGTAGCAAAAGTGCGATCGTGATGCTATTATCGCGGCATGGGGAATACAAAACACAGATTTACTATCATAAGAGGAATGACGTGATTAATATTGTTTTCATATATATTTTAATCATTTTATTATTCCATTTCTATTGAATGACGTTTTGCACGTTACAATGAAGATAGAAATCGTCTCTCACATAGATCTGAGCACCTGTAGTCAAATCAAAGCATAAGCAACAGTATATATGGACATAATCTAAGTTTAACAGAAAATAGAAAACAACATTAAAATGATTTATTTAAATAATAGAAAAAGCACTAAGACGCAACACAACGCATTACAATGGTATATATTATGTCTAATAACTTAGCCGTATTGCGAATGTAAGAACCTTTTTTCTCATCCAAGATTTGGATCGGAATACTTCGGGTATTTCCGATGGCGACCGACGGTCGTTCGGCTGGGCTGGACGAATATCACACGAAGTAATATCGAGGGACGTGTTGAAACAAAACTTGTTACGTATCTCAATCATTCTATGCAATATCGGACGACCGTTTAACTTCTAAACTCAACTATCATTTTGATCCCTACGGATATAATTTCTCACATTTGGATGCTGTCAGGAACAAAATTCAGCCGGAGAAAGGATTAAGAAGAAGGGAATAAAAAATCAAAAGCCGCCCAATCCATCAGTATAGTCACTACGGCAGGTGTTAAATTCTTTCTAGAGACACCATTTCTTTCTTGTGTTTTAATAATTGATTAACTATTTTGACTTAGACATGTTAGGGGGAACTGGAGCATACATCATGTTAATAGTACAGGAGGGTTAAAATGAAAGGTGGATTTAAAGTTGTTAAAATCGTATACGCTTTAGCTACTAATACTACTGCTACTACTACTACTACTACTACTACTACTACAACTATCACCACCACTACTACTACTACTACTACTACTACTACTACTACTACTATTATTATACTTACTACTACTATTACTACTACTACTACTACTACTACAATTACTACTAATACTACTACTACTACTACTACTATTACTACCACTACTACTTCAACAACTACTTCTACTTCTACTACTACGAAGACAACGACGACTAAATAGGACTACATTCACCACCACCACCACCACAACAAACACCACTACCAAGACTCTAGTATGTTGTAGCTACTTCTTCAAACGCTGATTTGTTACTGAATGGCCATGAGTTGCCCTTCTACATCATTTTGTAACAAACCTAGTTAGCATTGAATTGTATCATTAAAATTGATAAATTTCATGAACAGGAAATCTAGCTGTTTGAATGTACACCATATATCTTATGTTAGTTTATATACTATATCATTAATTTGCATATTTTAATCAAATTGTCAATTTTAAAAATAAATTAAAATGCTGTGTGAAATGTCATTCCGTAACGCATGGAAACGCCCAGCAAACACAGTTTCAAATATCAACATGTGCGATCTGCAAGTTCACGAACCTTTCCATCTGTTATAAATGAATCATCATTATCGCCGCTCGACGTTTTTATTTGCCAAACTATTGATCCATTTTATCGATCCCCAACCATTTCATTCGTCAAACCTGCCTCCATATTACACTTCACACTTTCCATTGATCCGATCCTTTTTTTTCTAGTATATATGAAACAATTGTTGATTCGCCTTTTGCCATTGTGTCCTGCTAATGGGTAAAATGGAAACGTATCCGTTATGGGTAAACACTGCTATGCTCTTATGCTATTTACAGAGCAGACGAGTCCACATTTAGCCGTCAGATGGTGACGAGTGGTCGTCCGCCTAAAATAAATGGGCATGTGTTATTTAAGAAATTCAATCAATAACGATTTTCGAAACAATTTGTATCAAAATAGATTGGAATCCGTGGGTTCTTGATAGGCTGAGTCTGGCCGCAACTACTCTCGTGTACTCAAGACAAGCGCACATTCAATTTATCCCACATAAATCATTTTTGGTTGAATTGCTCACAATATTTAATAGACTATTCATATACAAATACCGTAAGGACAGATTCAATTTAATCACATTTCAGATAAGGGATACGATAATTATGAAGAAAAAAACTATACAAATGCAAGTAGGAAATTTATAAATTGTTGTTCTCCGTTCCATTAGGTATTTGGAGAAGGCTTTTGCAATTGCTTTTGGCTTGTCTTTTTCCAAAAGTCCGTGCGATTATTTTGTTAAACTAACTGTAGTGTGGAGAATAGTTATTGCTCGAATGATTGGTTGAGCGCGTATACGTGATCAGGCATTTATTTTGACCGGTCATTTAATACTAAATACTAATATGACCGGTCATTAGTAAAGTCATGTTATAAAACATTACTTTATTAAACAAATAAAACATCACCTTATAAAACACATGATTTTGTTTGGGCATTTAAAATTACCCACACTAGGGATCTTCGAAATAATCCTAACACCCTTGGCTTTCGCCTTGGGCGTGTTAGACTGTAATTCTTAATATTAAATGCCCTCACTGATGTGTATTATTTGTATAAAACTATCGTAGTGCTGTCGTAGTCGAGTGGTTTGTGACTGGAAATGATAAGATTATGGGTTCGATCCGGCCAAGGCGCATATGTTTGTATTAAGAAAGGCATCTTTTTTAATCCACATTGCTTCTCGGCCCCAATGTGTTAAATTGATACCGTGTAGGGTGTAAACGTAAGTGTGATTGGATTAGTACATGTCTACCTGTAAAATGGTGCCTGGTGGGAATGCTCCCCGTATACATGACAGCACTTACAAACGAAGTATTAATCGTTATAAACATTTGACTATTCATGAATGTAATCCCAGTGAAAATTAATTAAAATTTATTACAAAAAATTTCTTTCAACCAATTTGCTCGGCTTACAAATCTTGGAGCACCAGAAGCGTCATGGCCATGATCACACGAAGTCTTTATGATGACTATTTTATATATTTTTAAAAAATTATTTGGGCCACATCTCACTTTAAAAAAAGGATAATGGATAGAAGTGTCTTAGTCGAGTTGTTTAAGCACTTGACTTGAAATTCAAAGGTCGTGGTTCGATCCCCGACACGGCACTAATGTCCTTTGGCAAGGTATTAATCTACATTTGCCACTCAATACCCAAGAGAAATGGGGACCCGGTAGGATGACGAAATCATTTGTGTTAGTAATTGCCTTTGCCCTCACGGTGACCATATGGTAGGAATACTCCCCAGGGAGTGGAGATGGTGCACATTGTGCGTGAATGAATCCGATGACTGGGGTGATAATATCTGTAAAGTGCTTATAGAGATGGTGTTCCGTATTAAAGCGCTTTATAAATTCAGATTATTATCAAACGGTTATTGAGTTTTAGCTGATCAATTAACCAGTCATTAATCTTACGATCAATCTCAATTATGACTATCGTTTTCATTTAATGTCTTCGCAAGCATTTCATTATGAAGGATTGATCTTGATGACCGTTACATGGAAATATAAATCCAAATGATTAATTTCCGATGAAATATTATCGTAAACACAATTTCATTTCATTTCAAGGCGGACTTACACAATCAGTGCACTTTATTTGGGTCACAACAATCAAATTCTGGCAGATGTATCGATGAAATATTGCTCTAATTTCTACTTTTTCCATCAGGCGTCTCCCTATAGTCCCACACGCCCCCGGCCGCGTCAGGAAACTGACAAGAATCGTCGCGAATGACTGCGATCCATCTCCCTCCCTTGTTTTGCACGAGCGGGACAGGTGTTCCGAACTTCCGAGCAATAGCAACCTACTCCATCATCTAAACCGATGCTGTTGACAAACATAAATAAATAAACTTCTCCCCCACCCAGCCTCGCTCTTAACCCTCCGTCTCTACCAACTCATGTCGAATGCTTCACAAAACTAAAACATTGAAAAACACAAAATACGACAAGATTGTTGATCAATCGCAAGGTTTAAGGATAAGTCGTTTCCGATTCCCACTTATTTCATGCGACAACCACACGATTATTGTTAGAAATGGAAAGGTGTTTTGCTGCAAGTTTTCGCCAGAGGGTACATGCGATTGACGGTCTCTTATTAATTGTGGAATAAATTATTAATTTCGACGCCATAGTTCATGTAAAACCAATTTCGATTTCCTTTTACATCTCCCCTATAAGTATATGATCATCAATTAATTTGATTTGAATTGATTCATTTAAAATATTCACGGTAAAAGCCCAGTTCAGCTGTTTGGCTGTTTTACAATGGGGCCGTGGATATAGAATAACAAAATACAGAGTAATCATAAGAACACAACCATATATCATATAAAGAATAACGAAATACATGTAGTAGATTACAGATGACACACCGAGTAGAGAAAAATTATATGAAATTCATATGCATGTATACGTAAATATAAAGTTCAAAGAAACATATTGTACAGAAATATCAAATGATTATAAC
This sequence comes from Strongylocentrotus droebachiensis, assembly GCA_035222895.1. Classification (NCBI taxonomy): domain Eukaryota; kingdom Metazoa; phylum Echinodermata; class Echinoidea; order Camarodonta; family Strongylocentrotidae; genus Strongylocentrotus; species Strongylocentrotus droebachiensis. The sequence continues at coordinate 142,114 of JAVYIG010004718.1, read as the reverse complement.
CATGATATAAATATGATAAAATATACTGAAATATGATATAAATATAATATAATATGATTAAATATAGTGAAGATATTGTAAACATAGTAACATTTATTTAAATAAAAAAAATAAAAAATAGGATAGGCCTATAAATATTAAGAACATTTATTAATATGATAAAATAGCATTGTCAAGTTGTATTTAGGCAAAACAGTAGATAATTTAAATATTTTTAAAACCATATAAACAACGGTTAAAAGAACAAAATTTAGCATTTTTCTGCAAAGAATTTCGAGATATCAACTTACGCAGTTTGTACAGCCTTGTCCATTACCAATTGAAAAGTGCGAACATTGCAATGACGTATTGCGTATTATGAACATGATTTATATTCGACACACATCCGGGTATTGAAATTACCTATAGATGGCTTCTTAAGTCTTTGTTATCATGTTACCGGAAATGGGTTATCATACAAACCTTTTGTTGATCGGTGGCTCATGTTTGTGTGCAGATCTGCACACTGGCCATGCCAGCGATCGAGCCAATTGGCGCTTGTGGCAATTGAAAGGGTAATAAAATACACAGCAGTGAAGGCATTAGTTAGAATTACCCACACAAGATACCTTACGAACAGCCTAACACGCCCGAGGCGATATCCGAGGGTGTTTGCCAGTGGATCGTTCCGAAGGTACCGAGTGTGGGTAATTTTACTAATGCCCGAACAAAATTATGTATTTTATTTGTTTTATAAGATGATGTTTTATATGATTTTATAAAATGATGTTTTATAACATGATTTTACTTATGACCAGTCATAAATACTTACTAATGACCGGTCATTAGTAAAATTACATGTTGGGCAAAATAAATGCCTGGTCACGGGTACGCTCCATGATTGGTTGAGAGCGGCTCTCAACCAATCATTTGATTGGGATCCACTACACCTTCTTATGAAATGTAATAACATGCTAGTGAATCGCATTCGATTGCCATTGCGAATATCCCTATATTAAATTCCTTTATCATCACAATGTTAAGGAAATTACTACTTAGCCTATATAAATGAACTGAATACGTCACTTTCCATCGCCCAAACTTGCACCTGAACAGGCTTGTAAACAGGGATATATTTGCCACCTCTTTAAAAATCAATTTTCTCTCATTCATCTTTCTTTTTGTCTACTTCTTTTCATTTGCACTTCAGCCATGGTTCACACGACCAATCTCGTTGCGGCAGCTGCAGCCGTCACAACCGTCTTCTTACTCCTCGGAGCCGGGCCAGCCGAGGCGCAACAGCGCCCCCGCAACAGGTACTGCGGCTTGGAGTTTGCCAGGGCGGTGTTCAGCCAGTGCTCCATGGCGAATAAACGCTCCGATCCGGGCGCCGTCGGTGAGTCAGCGTCGGCCGCCAGATATCTAGCACGTGACACCGGATACGAACAAGCAGAAGGTATGAGGTTGCCATGGGAACCACAAGTAACGCCCCCTTAACACCTCCTATACACCCAACCACCTTCCCCTGGTGTATACACAGAGTCCTTTCAAAAGCAATCCAATCTTTCTTACATAAACTGAATTCGTTCGTATATAGTTAGTTCGCTTGATCAGACTGTTCAATCACAAATATATACTTTTGTTGAATGTACAACCTATGAAGTCAAAGAAAACAGCAAACCATATCAAAACATGACAGATGATCGACACTTTACGTTAAACGACACAATATTATTGCTTTGAGTTAAAGTACAGGAATGTTGACACCTATTGAATGCGAAAGTAGGCCATATTTGTTTGTGGAGATATCAGATAAGGGCTTAAACTATAATGTTCAAATAATTTAAAACTTAGAAAATTAAAATAACAAACTTTATTTTCTGCGAATTCATCATTAATTTTCAACAACATTTTAACTGGCCACGTTATATCAACATTATGAATCTACTAATGAGGTCCCATGTGGCTATTTATGCATCCCTCTGTTTCTGCTACAACCTTTACTTAGACTCTAATCATTAATGACTCAGAGTATGTTTTCCGTATTGTTATGCCGAATAGGATTTCGTGGGAAAATAAGTTCACCTCTATCCTTATTTCTAACGATTTGATTTGATTGTTTTCCTCATGGTATTTTTCCAGATTTACTTTATAAACTGCCTACATCATGATAACTACATGATATTAGTGATTTTATATCAAATTAAAGTCATTACATTATTGTATAACATATATAAGGAGGGTTGTTACGAAATGTTACCTAATCTGAACGTTCTCTCGTTTTTCGAGGACATCTCTTGTCCTCCGATAAAGGTGTAGTTTGATTTCTTTACAATAATACTTAGACTAAACCCGAGTCACTTCCTTTGAATCATTTTTGCAGATATGCCCTTGGAATGGTACGACGTCGCACGACAAGGAGCAGAGCGACTGCGCCCAAGCCTAACCGATATCATCTTTTCCAGTCGGTTCCGGCGATCGATCCACAATCGAGGTCAACTTCCCATGGGTCAACTATGTTGTGTGTATGGATGCACACTCGTCGAACTGGCGTCCGTGTGCTGATCCGACATTTTTCAAAAGACATTTTACTTGATAAAAAACAAAAAAGACATCAACAAAAATTTATCCTTCCCTCGATAAAGCTCTTTTCTTTACTATATCTCTCACTGTGTCACGGAATTTGTTGATTTAAAAGTGACATAAATTTGCTAAACGTATTTTGTTCGCATTTGGAAAGATTTTGTTTTGGGTTTCATAGTGGAAAAACGGGTAAACCTGAAGTAGACACAGATATATAAAAGTCTTATCAAGTTTCGTCAGTGCAATCGAAGATCATTTGAATATATCTAATGTTGATTATACATGTAATTTACAGAAAAACAAATATTATTTGTACCTTTTCTGATAACACGCAGAATAACATTTGATTGTGAGAGTGAATAGGAATTTGCATTTGGAAATAACTGTCAACGTCAGTCAATTTATGTAACATATTTTTCTTATAGTTTCCTTATTTACATGGTAGCTATTGAAACACTGACTAGTAACACATTAGTAATCTTGATGTTATGTGACGTAGTAGCCAGCGTCCGTATGTATTGCAGCATAATTCGCTGACACCAAATTTGGTTGAATTGCCGACTAATTTGCGCACTGGTCTCTGAAGCAGTGAACCCGTTGACCCGCCGGAAAATACTCCAGCTTGCCTTCATTATCTCGAGGGTAAGGGGCATTTCATTACTGATGAGAATGCCTTATGACGGTAGGCTCAGGGCACAATGCATTACACAAGAGCTGTCGGTCGTCAAGGTGAAGTCCACTCTTGGTGACCGACAACCCCTGTTATTGGATATATACCCAAATGGTGTCAAATGCCATGAAAACCCACTACTATGAGCCTTTAGATCAATTATCCTTTCTCATTTAGTTTGTCATTCATGACTTGAGTGAATTAGCAGTGAAGGGTCAAAGGTGATTAAAACAAATCAAATCTCAACTAATCGCCGTTCAGGGGACCGACAACCCACAAGACTGACATTTTCGGTCTGATGAAACTTAAAACAAGTTGACTGAAGATATTATGGGTCGTCGTTCTCGTGCGCCCTGACAAATTTTCGGAAATTTCGCTAGACCTACATTATCGGTCTTATAGGGTCTCGGTCTCTTCGGCAGTCGGTCACATTGGTTGTTTGTTTCGTGGGCAGTAGCGATTATGTAAGATCTGGTAGTACATCAAAACATGTTGTGTACCTATTTCTCAAGTAACATTAACACGATTTATTAATTAAAAACAAATTTTAATCTTGTTATAGAGAAATATGAATATAAAAGGTCAATGCTGATAAATGAATTTAATTGATGTTCTTTAATTGGTCTTCTGCTTTCTGTAAAAAGGAATCTTGTTTTGCATTTCGTCTCATACCCGAGTAATATATTTATAGATGACATTGATCAATATATAAGCTACTGAAATGTCAAAGTCTATTGCATATTTTGTTTTCGCCTTTCCACTGACTTCATCTGTCATTTAAAACATTTGAGTGTTTAGTAATACTTTTTTTTTAAATGAGGGAATATTTCAAAATACCAATGCAGATGTTTTGGGAGTTCGACATAACAAACCAGAAAGATGTAGATGGGTTTGTAGAAAGCAACAATGATAGTGATGACAAAAGGAGGATTCTCTTTCTTCATACTCCCTCTGTAGTGCCTGGAATTTTTCCACACGTCCATTCTAGCACTTTAAAGGGAAAGTCCACCCTGATATGAGGTTGTATTTAAGTAGAAATTTGAGAGGAACAGGTCAGTGAAAGTTGTAGCAATTTCCAATCGAAAATAAGAAAGTTGTGATCAATCATAAACATTAATTGGGAACTATGTGACGTATCTTGCGACCCCCACTAGTTTTGCTCCGTACTGTCAGAAAGTTGTATTTGCCCTGACGAATTGTTCAAGCATACATGGAAAAAGAATCTATTCCGTCATCAATAACGAAGAAAACGACAGTACGAAGAAAATGACAGTGTAATACAAAAAAAAATGTCCACTTTAAAAAGGAAGGACCCTCACAAGATACGTCACAGTTTTGCCAATTCGTGTTGATCGCAATTTCAAAAATCCATAATTTTCTCATTTTTAATCGGAATTTGCTCATACTTTCATTTAACTGTTTCTTGTAACCTTATTCACAATGTAACCGACTTCATTAAAAAACAATGGTGATAACACATATTTGTGGCAACGGTAAACACGGTGGCAATGACTTTCGAGATATAAAATAAGCATGTTTCAATAGCCTTGTACACTACATTTTGAAACTTGTGAACATTCATTTACATGGACGTCTTCTGTAATCAGAACATGATTTTTGCATAGCATGTACAATTGGGTATTGAAATGACATTAGAACTGATTTACAGAAAGCCTTTGAGATCATGTTGGCATTTTGTTAGGACAGAAATATGATAACGATGCGTTAAGCAACTCCCATAAGATTAATTGTCGTATCCCACATCGTATCCAGCATGTCCTAGAGTACTTCTATGAACACGTCCACATCGCATGCGTTCCACTATTACGTAACCTAGGATTACCCCTGTGTAATAAGGCTAATTAATTGCACATTTGGCCTTGTGTTCTTGTATTTCACATCGGAAATAGCCATGTTGTAAATGTAGTGTTTAATTAAAAACGAATGGCATAAACAGGGCATAGTACACGGTCGTAGGAGAAGTATGTGGGTTTAAAATCTATTTATACAAGTAGATCGAAATTACGATATATTTTGTTTTTATGTTAGAAAAGTTAGAAAATAATGTTTTATAAATGTAATCACATTGCTTTACAAATTAATTTCTGGTTAAAATATTACTCAGAATTGTTATCAGTAGCAAAATAATGAATTATAAAACCGAGTGCTTTATCCATCGAACATAACACCTATCATCGTCATCATCGTATAGTCGTCATCGTCGTTGTCATCATCGTCCTACTGGGAACCTTTTGTTGACGGTTCCAAAGTTCCTCTTGTCTTGAGTGGCACATGGGCCTTGGGGAAGGGAAACACTAGACTATAGTCAATTCTAGCAGTTCATCTTAGCTTCTCTCTGCCTTGTTTACGACAGCTACTTTAAAGGCATCGTTTAACAATGTTAAATCTGAGATACATGGCCCTACGTATATCAGTGTCTGTGATATGGTGTAATATTGAAGCCCTGAAAAAAGCGCTTTAAAATGATCAAAATAGTAAACAAGTTTGAGTGACCGGTTTTACCATACTCATTTTTCCCAGTAGACTGTAGTGTTAAAAAAAACCGTTAGGAAAACGGTTTTTGAAATTTCGATTCCAGTCATAAATATCTTGATAATCAGACAGGCTTTCGGCTTGTAAAAGTCATGGGATTCCTGACTGACTTAAAGGTTTATAATTATGATTGCAGCATGAGCTAAATCCAGGATTTTGTTTAGAATCTAAGGCAAAGATACCCAATCCCTTTAAAGAATCATCGCACAATGTAGTCGCAGTGATGTCATCGTCTCGCCTTTATTTATGTGTGCAAAACCTTGAACCATGAATTTAGACATGATAACCCCTTTCTGCAGCTTGCATTCCCAGGGGAATGTTCCACAAAGACTAAGATTGACTTTGAGTTGGACTTTACTATGGCAGGCTGTTCATGCCACTGTTTGTTCTCACCATTTACTGGCATTGGTCTCTCATGGGACGAACAAATCATGGTCAAAAAATCTACAGCATTGACAATCTTTTGATAATTATTATTGAACGAAAAAATATCATCTAAAGATCATTATGGTGAGAGCAAACAGTGGCATGAATGACCTGCCATAGTTAAGTCAAACTTAAAGTCGTTCTTAGTCTTTGTGAACACTCCCCAGATTTGTATAACGATTCATGCTGTTTATTTCGATAAAGGATGTTGGCTTCGTCATCAGGCTTTTTCTATAAATATCTTGAAAGAAAGAAAAAGGCAATATCCTCCATAGTGTACATTTATGGATGCTCAAATCAGGAAAATAAAAGGCGGTGTACCTGGCATATTAAGGGTAAAAGATCGAAAGGTCTGGATTTACATCTTTATAAATTTTATTTTAAATCAACTGTATGGAGGCTTTTAGTTTTTCTTGTGTACCACTGAATAGCAGTCCTAGTGCATGATTGTTATCTTAGGGAAGCAGTGCGTCCGGGTTCGAGCGCAATGTTCCATATACAATCACAAACGGGGAAGTCCCTGAAATTGAAGAAAATTGCCAATTTAAAGGAAACGTTTACAAAGGAGAACATTCCTACTTTTGATTTTCCTTGGTTAAAAAGGAACCTTTGGCAGGTATTTTTAATACAAGGAATGTAGGTTTATAGATTTGATAACATCAGGGCAATTATGTAAACAGTTATGTTGATATAAATCGTAATTTTCGGTTGTTTACGTATAAGGTGTTACATTTTGCTTGTTAAACTGATTTTAATGTTTTGATTTCCTCAGCTTAGTGTCTTGGGTAAAAAAAAATATGTAGAAACAATAATGAGCCTGTAAAAATGTGAATAAATTAAATGTGTGGTGCTCACGTATCCATTCAAATATGAAAAACCTTAAAACATTTTCACTCTTTTTTGTTGCTTTCTGTTCGCCTTTATCTGTCAAGCCTGATGAATATTCAGTAGAAAAATAGCCTGAGAGGGATGGCTAACTAGTGCATTGTGTAAAATATTTTCTTCATGATATTACGTAGGATTCCAGGGGGTGGGGGTTAAAGAGACTTGTTGAGAAGTTATGGAGTTACAACAACAAAAAATTGCTCAAAAATTGCACAGAAACATGTAATTTTTTCAGATTGGTAGTGCCGAAATATTATCCTCTCATCCAATTTTTTTCAAATCTAAGCTCTGGTTGATTTATTAATTTGTTTCATGATTGAAGCATTAAATGATTGATTGATTAATCAAGTTGTTAATTGATGCTTTTAATAAATGGTTGACTAATAAATTGATTTGATGATTAACTGATTGATTGATTTGTTTTGTTTGCCTAGGTGATCGATTTATTAATCTTCGGGTGGTAGCATGAGGCATTGATTAGTTGGTTGATTGACAAACGAACTTACTGATTGACTGATTGACTAATATTGATTGAATGATTGATTGAATACTCGATTAATTGATTGCTTGACTGACTGAGTAATTTATCGTATGAAAACCTTAATCATTATTTAAATAAAAATATAAAAAATCATCGATCCCCCTTCCTCCCATTTATTCTCTTCTCTTTGTGAATCATATTTATTCACTTCCTTTTCTTCATTATTTGATTGAGTGGGAAGGAGACGGGGCTCGTGTGCCACCCCCGCCCCCCCCCCCCCGCCCCAAACAAAAAGGTCGCTTGTAGATATACGGGTACAAACGGAAATCCATAAAACTCTATTAAAGATTCGCTGAATCATCTGCTAAGGGGGCTTGTGCAGTGAGCTATACCCGTATACGTGTATTACAAAAAAAAGATCTGCCTGCGAGTTTTATCGCCATGGCAAATACCAGTATATTCAATAACAAATGCAGGTTCTGTTTTTTTAAAGGTAGTGTAACCCTTTTGCAGCACACATCAAATTTAAACTTAGCAGGAATCATGAGCTCATCGCCATGATGATGACTTTAAAATAATGCGGGTATTACCATACCTATACTGCGCATTTAGAAGGTCGTAATCATTAGTGTGCTCTGCTGTGACACCGTCAACTGATACATGCAACCAACTTAAGAGAGCCATTCAAACCGTTAACATGAAGAACAGAAAGACAGTTTAAAATCAAGATGGTGAAATTTATCTTAAGTTTAGTCCGGCAGTAAGTATAACATGACTATATTGATTTTGTTTGTTTGCAGGTATTACCATACTTAAATATAAGGCGCATTTAGATGGTATTAATCATTAGTGTGTAGTGTTATGCCACCGGCAACTGATACATACACCAAACTTGAAAGAGCCATTCTAACCCTTCAGAGGAAGAGCAGAAAGGCATACTTTAAATCAAGATGGTGAAATTTATCTTAAGTTTAGTCTGGCAGTATTAAAGTATAACATGACATGATACATTTTTTCCGTGTTTTTGGAAATGTGAACTTTAGGAGAGTGAATCTCCATGTAGATAGTTTTGAAAGGAGCGCCTTTTTTCGTACATGTCCATTACCTAAATTGAAAATGTTTGACTAAGGTCATGGGGACAGAAAGGAGCGTTCATATTTGCTCCCATCGTATGTTATTCTCGTCGCATTTTCCACCAAGAAATTGTCTTGAATTATATGTTTGGGATTTAGCCACGGTAACGTGAAATGATAGGCTTTGTCATTCGTTTGTTTAAATGAATACGTTAATGACCATTATCAAAAGAAAAAGAGCGTTTGTTGAGTGCCCTCTGTTGCAATTATAAGTAGAAATAGTATAATATTTGGTTGAAACATTGATGTCAAGTGTGTGCATGAAGTCCCGTATACACATATCTGTGTACAGTGCTGCTCGATGGATGTACTGAAAGGTTCTGGAGTGTTCATAATGATACGAAATTAGGCACAGTCTTGGTAAAGTAACAAGCACTGTACGCAGAAAGATTCATATGGGACTACACAGACATGTGGCATAAAAATCGGGTCTCATTTTTGAGCTGTTACTTACTGTTATTTAGAATATGAAAGCATTTGAAGAGCCATGGTTTTCAGGGAACATTTTTTTTATCTGAAGTTCTTCCACACTTGCATAATAACAATGATAACGCTCACAATTCGTCGCTGTTTTCACGAAGTGACGGTAGTGAAAAAAAATTGCATTCACTTTGCGTTACGATTTTCCTCACTACCGTCACTTCGTGAAAACAAGGACGAATTATTGTTCACCTCTCCCCAGAACTCAATCTTTTCTTTAAGTCACATTCGGGGCTGGTTGTACGGAAAGAGTGAGAACAGTATGACACACTCACAGCTGTTTTACATGTAACATTAACGATCTCATAACAACCCTCCAGCTGCGCTAACAAAATATGAAATGTCAAAATATGTCATCCATATTATTCAAATATTTAATGAAATGAGACCTTTCCATTTGTTTATTATCTACAGTGGAGAAAGCACATACAATAAACAGAAGTTAGTACAAGGTAAGATGTACTTTTTATGTTCTAGTATGAAAAAAAAAGAAAAAATATGTGTAATACTAAAAAATAAACTTATTGTTATAATTATGTTGTAACAAATATTTCAGCAAATTCCACGTCAAAACGGTTCCTTGAATGGGTGTCTGTTTTGCTCTTAATTGTTCTCTCCTTTCACTTTTGTCTATCCTTCTCTAAACTTTTCTGTACCCGCATTCTCTACAGACAACCAGACTTTATCTTCCTTTATTACTCGTATATTTCTCTCTCATTTTCGCTCTCGACCTTTGCCCCCTTCCTTATCTATATCTCTTTCTTTCTATCTGTCTCTCTCTCTTTTTTTCTTTCTCTCTCTATATATGTACTGTATATGTATATGTATAGAGAGAAAGATAAAGAAAGACACTTATATATATATATATATATATATATATATATATATATCTTTCTCTCTCAACCCCCTCCTCTCTCCCTCTCTTCATCCATCTTTTCTTACCCTTTACTACTCACTCTCACTTTTCTATTTTCAGCTGCCCCCCCCCCTCTCTCTCTCTCTCTCTCTCTCCTCTCCCATCAGTATTAATTTTCAATTCATATACACGTATAACGATAATATAGTGCACTCTTTTCAGTATCAGAGGCAAGTTTACTTCGTCACTTTCCACCCCCTCCTTTTGTAATCACCCCGCCACCACTTTGTCTTATCATAATTATAATTATCAATCTGCCCATGATAAAGAGTTTTATCGCCCAGTCTTATTAAGAATACACCTTAATGTGTTTGTCTTCAATCCCTTTTTAATCATGTCTCGGAGATCCCGATATACTGTTATAGACAATAATTTACTATACCTAACGCATTGCCTTTTTATTATTAATAAGCAGAAAATGGTAATCATAATCTAGCAGGAAAAAAAGAGTGATATTTCCAGCTGCTATCTTAATTATGACCTAACATTTTTACGTATGAATGTTAAATAATTTCTCAGCTTTTCGGAGATTTAATCATCGTAATTGCAATCACTCAGAAAAACATTTTCAGATGGAAAGGATGTCCGGTTCTGTAGTTGGCCATGACGATGTTCAACTTAAAGGGGAAGTCCGACCTGATATCAAGTTGGTTTTAATAAAAGCTGACAAAAGAGAGAAACAAATTTGTGAAAGTTTCAGCGATATCCTAAAAAAAATAGGAAGGTTTTGAATTTGTGATGTTGTCCTCAGTGGAACACAAATCGGCAACACGATGACCTATTGTGTAAGCTCGTCTCCAATTTGCTCTGTACGGAAAATTTCATGAACTTTTATTTTCTTGCTATCGGTAACGGAATAGATCTATGCAGGGATTGTATGAAAACATATTTGCGATAACTATATTTAGGGAGTGGGATGAATGAAATTATTTTAAGGGAAACTTTATATTGTCCCATTTTTTCAACGCAATATTGCCGGCCTACATAATCATGATTTCATCAATTAATCATTATGCAATGCCATTTCTTAAAAAAAAATGGCTTCATGGCCTCGTTCCAAATTTGGCTTTTCTTATAACTATCGAATTTAAGTTAGTTTACCTCGCTATAAGAAATACCTCTTGAATTGTAAGAGAAAATAAATTACAAATGTGTGGTTTGTTGCTACTTGCTTGTTTGCTTGATTCTGTTTGTTTATGTTGATTGCTTTTTTCTTTTGTTTGGTTTTTGCTTCTTTTAGTTTCGCTTCCTTACGTTTCTTTTGTCTTTGTTTTTTTAATTTTACTTCGTTATTGATGTTTTTACTTTTACTTTTACGCTATACATATTGTCCATCAAAGGTTGCTGTCTTTTAACAAGAATAATTTACGAGTAAATGATATAGGAATGTTAAATCATTTCTGAGTTTCGTGGTTTAATCATCGTAATTGCAATCCGTCAGATTTTTTTTTTTTTAAGTCGGATGTATTTCCAGTACCGCTGTTGGTCATGATGTTGTTTAGCTTAAAGGGAAAGTCCACCCTGATATTAAGTTGGTTTATTTGTCTGATGTTGTTCCTTTTTCGATTTTGCTTTATCATGATGTTGTTGAGCTTAAAGGGAATGTCCACAGGGGCGGCCGAGCGACTTCCAAAGTGGGGGGGGGGGGGGGGGCACCAACAAAAAAAGGCACTTTCTGGAAAAAAGGGGCACCTACAGTGGGAAATCTCAAAGCGAAAATATACAATTTTGTAGACATTGGTATATACCCCTGCATTGTGATTACATTATCAAGGATGATTTCAATATTTGTTTCTCTTCATACATCATACAAGATATCGCTTAAGCATCATACTTTACATTTGGGTGTGATGTCTGAATATGCATTTACGAGCGAGCGAAGCGAGCGAGAAAATTTTTAAAGATCTGTGAGGTCGCAGTGCGATAAATTAGATCTTATAAAGAGGAAAAAAGCCAATCGTGATGGGGTTATAAGCACATTCTCATAACGGAAGACTGAAAAGACCTTTGATAAGTAACATAATTATATCATCTCTTAATGCGAGCGAGCGCAGCGAGCGAACTTTGGGGGAAATTGCTCTTAGTCGCTTTAAATAAGGGGCACGTTTAATGATTACATGAAAAGGGGACAATTATAAAAAGGGATAAGACACTTATTAGAAAAGAAAAGGAGCACGTGTCAAAGTACAAAGGATAATTATAAGAGGTGAAAATGAGGCATGTTTTCCCCTGAAAAGAGGCACTCACCAATGATGAAAAAGAGGCGTTTACAAAAATTGGAAATAGGCATTTTTTGACGGAAAAGGGGCACCCATCAGATTTTGATAGGGGCATTTATAAGAGGTGAAAAGGGGATAGGTCCCTTATTAGAAAGGAAAAGGGGCACGTTTCAGTATTAAAAGGGGAATTATCAGAGTTGAAAAGGGGCACTGACTAGATATGAAATGGGGCACTTATGAAAATGTAAAAGGGGCACTTATAATAAAGGAAAATGTGCATTTGTTCAGTGAAAAGGGGGCACCGTTCAGATTTTTAAAATGGGCAGTTGTGAGAAGGGGAAGGAGCTCTTTCTTTTTAATGGGAGCACTTATCATGAGGAAAAGGGGCACTTATTAGAAAGGGAAAGGGCTAGTTATGAAAAGGGGAAGGAGCTCTCTCTTTTTAATAGGGGCACTTATCATAAGGAACAGGGGCACTTATTAGAAAATAAGAGAGGCACATGTTAAAATGAAAGGTGTGCTCATCCGAGTTTAAAAAAGGGGTAGTTATTAAAAGGAGAAGGGGCACTTCTTACAAAGGAAAAAATGGGAAGTTGTCAAAGTAAAAGGAACACCTTTCAGTTTTGAATAGGGCAATTATCAGAGGTGAAGGGGGCACTTATTAAAAGTGAAAAGGGGGACTTCTCGTACCTGAAAAGAGGCACTTACTAGAGATTAAAAAGGGCACTTATTCAAGATTTATGAGAATGGAAAATGGACACTTATTGCAAAGGAAAATGGGAACATGTCGAAGGAAAAGGGGCACGTGTCAAAATTAAAAAGGGCACTCGTCAGAGGTGAAAAGGTGGAAGGGGCACTTTTACTAAGTTATAGGGGCACTTGTCAAAGTAAAAGGGGCACCTTTCCTATGTAAAAGGGGCACTTCTTACAAAATAAAAGGGGCACTTTTCCTATGTAAAAAGGGGCACTTTTGGAGTATCTGAAAAAGTGGGGGGGGGGGGGGCACTGTGCCCCCTGCCCCCCCCCCCCCCTGGAGGGCCGCCTCTGAATGTCCACCCTGATATCAAGTTGGCTCGTTTGTTTTTGGTTGTTGCCTTTTTTTCCTCGAATTTGCATCATTTCGTTTCGTTGTATTACATTTTGTTTTTCCTTTACTTCTTTTTTCTTTTCTTTGTTATTATATGATGCTATACATATTGTTCATCATACCAATTGCTGTCTTTCAACACAAATAATGTTTGTCCTTGTTTGGCAATCAAAAGAAATATCAATATAATGATATAATGAAATATATAACTTCCCTGATGAATAACTCATGTATCGATATTCCATAATTACTCGACTAGAAACTCGTAATCTAGTTCTATTTTCTTAGTATCTCCCCATACTATATTTATTGTGTGCTTTTTTTAATCTCCAACTCACAGGTCAATCTAACTCATCCCTGTCGGAAGATGGCGTCCTACAAGCTGAGAGCTTGAGCAAGCGTTTGTCGAATGAGAAAATAGATTACGTGTACAAAAGCGATCTTTTACGAGCCACTCAGGTGAGAAACCATTCCTTCCTTCAGAATGCTATGAAATGAATATTTTTTTTAAAAAAAGACACGTTTTAACTATTAAATACTGCGAATTGTTTTCGAATGTATTAATCGATTAATAAAAAAAAATCATCTTGTATAAATTATGCTTCATTAAACCTGAATGTGCTAGATTGATACCCTATGCATTAACATGTAATACACAGCAATGGAAGGGTAATTTATTAGCTAGGTTTTCAAGAGAAATTGCTTAGAAATCAATAAAGGGACAAACGAAGCCAAGGTAATCAGTCCAATTTTCCCAATTGATAATATTCTTTTGTTAAAGAGAAGGTTGAGTTCTGGGAAGAGGTGAAAAATAATTTGTGAACTTTATCATTCTTATTATGCAAGTGTGGAAGAACATCAGATAAGACATGTTCCCTGAAAAGCATGGCTCTTCAAATGCCATCATATTCTAAATATGTCATGTAACATCGTAAAACTCGGGGGGGGGGGTAGGTTTTTTACGCCACGTGTTCGTGTAGTCCCATATACATCTTTCTGTTTACAGTGTTTGTAACTTTACCAAGACTTGGCAAAATATCTTATCATTTTAATGATTCCAGAACCTTGCAATAAACACAAATATTTATATGCTAGATGATCAACCTTTCTGGTCGATTCCACACCGTTTCTTTCACAATACAATCGCATGACCAGAACTCAACTTCATCTTTAAGAGTGAGACATAACATTTAGGAAATGCTAAGCTGTATGATTTAACTTTTTTGAAATCTTTCTTTTAAATCAATTTGCATGTCTGTAATATCATTTTATTGTGAGGCATGGGTCATTTGGCTCTTCTTCTTTTTTTTTTTTTCTTTTTTTTTTTGGGGGGGTATATATTTCCCGAATATCAGGTTGTAATCCTCTTTTTAATTGTCTACTTTTTATTCAATGTTTGTATTTAAAGACAACAATGAAAGAAATACACTCAGAACGTATGAATGAAATAGTGATACATGTATCAATCGATAAACTAGATTTGTGTAAGTAGACACAAACAGGATAGCGCCATCTCGAGTTTGAAGTTGATTTTACTCGTTTTGATTCATTCCCCAGACAACCGACATCATCCTCAAATCATTAAGAGCGCCCCCACGCGATGTGATCGAGGAAGTTAGTTTGAGAGAGCGGGTAAGTTTCGTGACGGCGAACAACTTTATTTTGCCCTTAAAACATTATCATATTGCTTTTGATCCATTCATATATCACAGTGCGCATCAAGTATTTACAATATAGTTAGGTTTATGCAGTTACTTCAAAATGATTATATTATTCGCGTCCTGCCTAATCAAAATCCTTTTCCAATGAGAATACATTCCACCAGGGGCGGCGATTTCTTTTCATGACAGGGGGGTAGAAAACAAATCCTCATCCCCACGCTAAAATGGTACATGCAGGCCCCGCGGGACGTTTTTCAAAGTGGAGCGTAAATTGGCGTGGGGTCCAGGGCCAACGCCCCGGCGGGGGTCGAGGGGCGTACCCCAATGAAGCTCAGGGGTTTTAGGCATTTAATAACGGTCAGCTGAGCAGCCCCCGGAAGGTCAAGGGTTTTAGGCATTTAATAACGGTCAGATGAGCATCCATGGGCCCTCTTTAGAGCCCCTGGTGGGATCCAAGGGACAGAGCCCCCGGAAGTTCAGAGTTTTTAGGCATTTAATCACGGTCAGATGAGCAACCAGGGGCCAGCCTTAGGGCCCTTGGTGGGGTCCAGGCGGCAGATCCCCCGGAAGCTCAGGGAAACCCATGCCATTTCAGCAACATTTGTAAATCACTGGTATCGAGTTAGAAATATAAAAATAGTTTGAATTTTATTAGAGGGAAAACTACCCCAAAGCCCCACCCCCACCATTACGCCAGGGCGAGGGAGCATAGTGAGCGAGAGGGGTAAAGGTGACGAAAGGGACTACTCTCCTCACAGGTTTTTGAAGTTTTGTTGTATTAACAAATTACATCCTTAGCAAAACAATAGTATAAAAACAAGCAATATACCTTTTTCACACTTCAAAATTTTCGAATATACACTTTAAAGAATATTATGCGAGGTAGCGTAGCTCCCGAGCGAGAAGATTTTTGCATTTTCATTTGTCTAAACGCTGCACTCTTGGGCCCTCCAGAGCCTAAAAGTTTGTTGCAGTCTTTAGTCAGTATTTGCTATACATTTATTTTTTCCCACTTTTTCAATTTTTCAGGGGGGGGGGGGGGGACAATCCCCCCTAAACAAATTGAGGGGGGACGTCTCCCCCCGTCCCCCCCCCCCCCCGGGATCGCCGCCCCTGCATTCCACAACATGAGTGAATAAACTGTTATAATTGTGAAGCGATCCACGGCGAGACGGCCCGGTGGCCAAAACCGCCCCGCCTAGTACCGACTCAGAAAATGTTAAAGTATAGCTTTAGTTCTTGAAGTGTAGAAAACGAAGATAAATCAAAGTCACTGAAACAAATTCTTGATTGGAGTTGAAGATTTATTAAAATAAACGAAGAATTAATAAATCACGAAGTTCATGTTTTGGGGCTGGGCAACCCAATCGAAACAAATTAGCAACTCATGTCGATCGTAACGGAAAAGAGGCCCCGCTCTAGAGACGCAACTCGGTTTTTATACCCCCGAACTGACACGCCTCGCGCACCCAAAAATTGAGGCGTGTCACACAGACGCATTGCGTAATATCAATCCACCCATAATTAGTTTCCGTATTAAAAGGTCCTATATTTCTTGGCGAATTTACCCCCAGGATATAAGGCGCTCCGGATGATCCGCATCTCTATTCCTCACATACTTCTTTCACGCACCCACCTGTGTCTCTTACATTCTAATCTTTCAAACAAGAGATGCAAATCACCCGGAGACCCAACAACCCTGGAATATAACAAGGGATAAATGTTGCTATGTCCGTCCACACTAGCGAGCCCACATGCTTCTGGCTATTACACACCTGTAATCCTCACTTCCCCTCTCATACTATTTCGATAGTGTGAACAGACCCGGCAACAAGGAAAAACCCTTCCAATTGTAATACAAATCTATTTCCCAAATTTGCCTGATTAAATTTAAGTCAACTGTGGCGACACGCCCAGCGACACCTAATCCAATCGGCCAAGCCGAAAAAGTAGAGCCAAAATTAAGAGCGCAACGTCTCGGAACAGGTGTTAAAAATAGCATACAAGGAATTTGCCTTGTATATGTACGTCAATGAACCTTTGAGGAAAACGTAAACACGAGAATATCCATATCATTACAAACTCCCCTACTGAAACGATCTGTCCCATAAGATCGCAACAAAAAAACCAACAAAAAAATTGAAATTCTCGTCATAATCCGTTCCCCTCTAAGGTACATACACGTACATGGCTGCCCAGCCCTAAAACATTTACAATAACTTCATATACATCATATAAAGCCAACATGGCTTCCAAATTACAATATGTAAACACACATATCAAACTGTCAATCCAACTCACAAAAATACCCACTAGTTCAAACATACTTAGAAACATCACCTCCCATTAATGACGCCCTTTACATATTAAAACAGCATGTCAATATTTTGCAAGTAAATGCACAACCTTAATGCAATAGTCAATTACACAAACCCTCAAACTCCAAAATTTTCCTTTTTTTTCCTCCTCTCTTCATCCACATAATTAACCAATTATGTGGTCCTGCCTAAAGAGGCAATAACAAAATTAAAATTTTAATCCAAAAATCACCATAACCATAAATGACCCCAAGTACAAATCACCACAATTACATCCAAAAATTGTTTCGACAAAAACTAGAAATCCGACGGAGCGTACGCCGATACAACTCTGTCCCCCGGGGAGTGAGGTGCACCCCATCAATGATAAGATGGGGTGCGTGTGGGAGCAAACGAAGCTCCCACACCCACACAAAGTCCCGGTGGAAGGAACCATCCGAACATGACTCATAAAAATCATAAAATCAGGACGGGTGCCCAGCCCTAAAACAGTAAAAGTTTGATAATTAAAATTATTAATTAACTCTCCAATTTGATGTAAACGACTAATTACCGTGATAATTAACTGTCAATATTACGGTCCCTTCAATAATTGGTGAGAAATATCGCCTCAATTTCTCAATTTGCCTTAAATTTTATCAAAATACAAAGTCTCCCAAAAAAAATACGAAATATCCGACTGTACATAGAATATCTCAAAATATGTAGATAATCAGCGCAAAACTGATTTTGGTAAATTACAAAGGTTAGAATGTCTACCCTTAGTTTGTCTTTGCGACCTTCTTGGGATGGCACCATCCTGATTCCCTGGAACATTAACATTATCATCTCTGGCTCGCCCTGCTACATCCTCCCCTACTGGATCTATACCTACTCTATCAAAATTAGGAACCAACATATACTCTCCCATGTATTTATCTTGTTGTTTACGAGGACATACTTTATCATGTACATGTACATCAGTGAAATTAGGATAAAACCTAAAATTATCCTCATTTAACTCTACCGCCTCTGTGTCAGAGGGCACTTCTCTTAACAATTTACGATTAATCACCTTTACTTCACCTCCAATAATGGGTCGAACATGATAGACATCTTGGTGGTCATTATGCCAGATAACTAAATATAACTTATCCAAATAGACATCCTCTAACTTATGCCTCTTATCAAATACACATCTCTTACTAACAAACCATCTTTCAATGAAAGGCGAGACCAATGAGTCAACCATGATTTAACATTATCAGGTTCTGAAGGATGTTTGAAGTATTCATCACCGGGTGCCCAATTTTGGGACCACCGCTCCCATACAAACTTCAGTTCGGGGTCTTCTTTCTGCATTTGGATTAACTGATCTTTTGTGTAAGATGGAAATATGCCAGAAGAGCTAGGCTCTGCAAACGACTGTTGGTCAGGATAACCATCTACAATTAGCTACTACATGTCCAAGTTCACCACAATGATTACAATGCAAGGGGCCTACTGGCATAAATGGACAATTACGTTTGATATGACCCCGTTGACCACAATAATAACAACCTTTAACTCTACGTTTGTCAGACTGTTCGACTAAAATATCCAATGTACCATGTATTTGTTGCAAAGTGGAGAGCAGCGCAGGGGCTGGGGGTTCAGTGCTCTGAAGGTGCGAACCCGATGCCCGGTGATGCCCTTCAGAGAGTTGACGAACCCCCACCTCCCTTACTGCACCCCTCCTAGTTTGAACAGTATCCAATTCTCTAAGTAACTTTCTAGCAGACTCCCTCATATCTACAAAGGTTTTGGCTGAACCAGATAACTGAAGGCGCCTAAGTTCTAATCGAATTGGCATACTACGGGCTCCTGCAACAAATTGAGCAATGAGGGCTTCCTCTCGCAAACCCTCAAGGGATGACTTTGTGTGGAGTTTGCTATTGCTATAAATCAATAAGGTCCCTACTAAATTCCATTAACGATTCACCCTCCTTCTGATTGCGATCGTAAAAGGCCTGTTGCAGAGACTGTACAGTCTGTGTCTTACCAAAGTGGTTCTGCAAAATAGTAACTATTTGATTTGTATCTAGTGTTTCAGAATAACATCGTAACTCTTTACGTGCCGGCCCCTCCAAATGAGCCTTGATCACACTGACCTTTTCGGTCTCTGAAATTTGTGACCGTTCACAATATAGGTCAACCTCTTCTAACCAATCTTCTAATAACATACCACCCTGCCCTGAAAATCTATCCAACCTAGCGGTTGTCCTACCAGTAGGTGTAATCCGGATACCCTGTAGGGCTTCGGTAAAACCCGTTACCAAATCTTTAACTAACTCTTCGGCCATATTTATTATTATCTATTGTAAATATTATTAAGAAATTAGTCTAATATGAACATTAAGGCAAGGGATGCAACCTCGGTTACCATATAAAGCATAAAACCACTAAATACTGCTTACCTTAATTTTTGGAAGAGATGTATACTAGACGAGCCAGAGTGAAACCAGAACCATATTCTTAGTTACCATATGTATATATGAAAAAAACACACCTTCACTACTGTTCTCGTTTACAAGGATTATATAAATTTACCAGTCAATTAATGAATTATGCCGTCAGATAATACACTAAATGTTCTGAGTAATGGTATACATCAAAAGACGTATCTAATTGTATATAATGCCATACGCAACAAGGCATAGAATTAATTATCATATATAGATAAAGTGTTCTAAGTTCAAGACATACCAGAGATGTCAATCCGCTGCCTGCATCCGTCACCCTCAGAAATACTCCCTCCTAGTGATGTCTGAACACGCCTTAGATCGCCGTAAATACACAGTCTTGCAGACCCTCTCGATGGCGATGATGTTATGTCGCGTCGATGTAGTTGACTGCAAGATTTCACGTCTACGGAGATCACAGGACGAACCGTTAGGCTACGCAGAAAACCCGTAGACCAGCTACGAGACCAGCTGAACGTACCTAGTTTCCCGGCACCGCGGCCTTCTAATTCACCGGAACGATGCAAGCATGCAACACTGAAGGCATGTGCCGCCGACCATGAATGAAGTGACGATATCACCTCCCCGCTGACACAAGCAGCGAGCCCCTTCAAGATGACACCCACGCGGCCCTAAAGTACTACCGTTTTCCCAGCATAAAAGAATCACCAGCTACGCTTCCACCGTCGCTTCGTCGCCCTGTAGCTCTGCGAAAATAAGCTCCTGGGCCCCCTCGTCAGGAAACCACCAGCAGAAGAAAATTTCACTCCTCTCAATACTCTTCGATGCTGAGCGGCCGACAAAAAAAAAAAGTTAGTTCGAAGCCCAGGGGTTCTTGGACTCCGTCCTCGTGACAACCCCAACAGATCCACATATAACTAGTTGACGGATGTGAGCTAACAAAAATCTCTGCAGCTCTCCGCTGACGTCGCTAATATATCTTGAAGTTCAATGGTAATGGTTGAAGTGATAAACAAGTGTCTTACCCCATCCGTACGCTACCAATTGAAGCGATCCACGGCGAGACGGCCCGGTGGCCAAAACCGCCCCGCCTAGTACCGACTCAGAAAATGTTAAAGTATAGCTTTAGTTCTTGAAGTGTAGAAAACGAAGATAAATCAAAGTCACTGAAACAAATTCTTGATTGGAGTTGAAGATTTATTAAAATAAACGAAGAATTAATAAATCACGAAGTTCATGTTTTGGGGCTGGGCAACCCAATCGAAACAAATTAGCAACTCATGTCGATCGTAACGGAAAAGAGGCCCCGCTCTAGTTGTTGTTGTTGTTGCGATTAATGGCGTTTCCATCGTCATTCGATGATTTCCGCCAGGCAATGTGAGAGGGCGTAGTTACTGGTCCTCTCTTAATACTTTTACTGTTGGATCGACGATAGCCTAGTGGCGTTGTGTTGTGCAATTAACAATGTCAGTAAAATTGTTAGTAGTTATTTTCTGTATTGTTATTCGGCTTGTTATTTTAAAGAATTCATTAGGAAAGAAAGGATGAAGTGGTTGAATATTTGTTGCGATCAGTTCATTACATTAGGACGTTAGTTTAAAACCTCTCTCCGTAAAATGAAGCAATTTGTACAATTTATACAATGAAGCAATATTTATACCGAGGATAGTACCACTGTCTCTAATAGATAATATAGCAAAACGCAACCAATACTCGATTAATACTTAATTAATACGTAATGAATGTTTATAGCTGAGCATCACAGTTCATTGTACCTTCCACTGCCTTTTAAAAAAGCTACCACCTTTCCTATATATTCCTCATTTCCTAGTAAGTGACCTAGATTTGGATTTTGGGTTTTTAGTGCTCTATACATTCTCCTTCGTTGTCTTGCATATTTTGGACATGATAATAAAAAGTGCTCAATTGTTTCTATCGTTTGGCATTCTACACACAATCCAGTGTCGTGTTTTCTAATTAAATATTTATAGTAATTCAGGTTACATTTACCAAGTCTGAATTGGTGGATTAATCTTTCGTCCTTTTGCTCTAGAGACGCAACTCGGTTTTTATACCCCCGAACTGACACGCCTCGCGCACCCAAAAATTGAGGCGTGTCACACAGACGCATTGCGTAATATCAATCCACCCATAATTAGTTTCCGTATTAAAAGGTCCTATATTTCTTGGCGAATTTACCCCCAGGATATAAGGCGCTCCGGATGATCCGCATCTCTATTCCTCACATACTTCTTTCACGCACCCACCTGTGTCTCTTACATTCTAATCTTTCAAACAAGAGATGCAAATCACCCGGAGACCCAACAACCCTGGAATATAACAAGGGATAAATGTTGCTATGTCCGTCCACACTAGCGAGCCCACATGCTTCTGGCTATTACACACCTGTAATCCTCACTTCCCCTCTCATACTATTTCGATAGTGTGAACAGACCCGGCAACAAGGAAAAACCCTTCCAATTGTAATACAAATCTATTTCCCAAATTTGCCTGATTAAATTTAAGTCAACTGTGGCGACACGCCCAGCGACACCTAATCCAATCGGCCAAGCCGAAAAAGTAGAGCCAAAATTAAGAGCGCAACGTCTCGGAACAGGTGTTAAAAATAGCATACAAGGAATTTGCCTTGTATATGTACGTCAATGAACCTTTGAGGAAAACGTAAACACGAGAATATCCATATCATTACAATTGTTTGGATGGAAATTTGTAGTATCTTCGGAAAATCTATGTAAAGACATAAGAGGGATAAAAAGGGTAAATGTTTGAATTCCTTCGTTAAATAACACGGTCGATGTCCTTATTCCTTGTTTCTCTCTTTCTCTGTGTCTCCCTCTGTCTCTGTGTAGGCTTATGTCTGTCCACCCTCTATCTTTCTCTCTCTCTCTCTCCTTCATTCTGTCTCTATCTCCCTTTCTTTCTCTCCTTCCTTCTCCCCCTCTCTCTCGCTCCTTTTCTTTCTCTGTGATGCAGAAGTATTGCCAAAAGACACCGAACATATTGCATAGCCTTTTCGATTCGTAAGGATCCTGGCTTTAAGACTGCATATGGCATCAAGGCCAATACATGTTTAACAAAAGTAAGAGATAAATGCAGTGATTTTTTCCACTTCAAATTATGCAGAACTTCGGAGACAAGGAGGGGATCACGATTTCAGAGTACAAAGCTTTCCTGCTTTCTGAAGGTTTTACATTCCGAAGTCACGTGCCGAAAGGTGGCGAATCTTTCCAAGTCGTAAGTTTCCAACGTTTCTACTAGTTTCTGCAGATTTGCGTTTACCGGAAACGTAACAATAATTGGCGACCTATTTCTGTGCTGACATACAATCAAGGAATTACTTCCTATACCGGTACCCTTGTAACTCCTGGGTGGAGAGTGTAAAATTTAGAAATAGTGCCAAGCTGGGCCTTGAACCCATGACCCACACTTTTCTAGTCAAGTGTTTAAACGACTCAAGTACGATACCTCGTCAATGGCTCCCGTTTTCAGGACGGACAACTTTCGTGGAGCGCTCCAAAACAAGTCATGATTCAACTACTTAATAGTATGAAACTGTTGTGTATTAAACCCTCGAACACTTAATACCAGCACACTTTCATGGCCGTAGAAGGTTCTAGTTTTGAAGTTGACTGTTTATTATGGTTTCAATTTCCATTCATTAACTTGAAATAGAAAAGTGAACGCCCCCTTGATTGATACTAAGCCAAGTTTCAGTTATGTTGATTTATTCTAGATGAATGAGAAGATATCATTAAGCAAGCGCCCTCTTCAAAGATACTTAAAAGAAATTTGATCACATTATTCTTTCTTTATCTTTGCGGAAACCGAAACTTGATGTGGCCATGCTACACCCATTATCATGATAATATTTTGTAATAATTTTTTAAAAATAGATATTTGTTTTAACATTTAATCGTCTTCCTGCAACTTGGCAACAGGTGTCGAATATGAGATCTTCTTTATTGCCACTCTTTCGGGCTTGACGTATTGCAATTACTTGGCAACTGAAATAATATTTGAGGCATTTGATACTTGAATGTTTTTCTAGCACTTGTATTTTGGCTAAATAAGTGTTTATATAGTGTCTGTCTATCATTTCGTGGTCTAGTGGATACGGGAGTGGATACCTCGCTTAACTGTGAGTCACCTGGTTCGCGGGTCGGGTCCCGCTGCGGCACTAATGTCCTTTGGCAAAATATTATAATCAATATTTGCCACTTTCCATCCAGGTGTAGAAAAAGGTATCCGATATAAGAAGAAATTCACTGGGCGCTAAATGTATGTTATTTTTTTCTTCTTCAATTTGTTGACAAGAAAAAAAAGACATATCCAAAAGTAAAATATACAAAGGATAATAATTTCATTACCGTGACAATATGACATAACCTGAAATCAAGATTACATCCAATTTGCTTACTTTTCAAAACGTTCACGTGCTCGAGGTAATGCTATTTAAAAAAAAAAATGAAATATTGGCCTAATCGAATTTTCATCCACCTCTAACGACAGGCGAGACAGCGAGTTGTCAAAGCCTTCCACGACATCTGCAACAAGCAGCTCGAGCTCGAAAAAGACGCGACGACGTCGGCCGATGACCACCTCACCCACGTGCTCGTCGTGGGACACGGTCTCCTGTTCAAGGAACTCCTTGCGTACTTCATCGAGGAACTCAACGTCGAGATCCCAGGCGGCAAGGACCGGGTGATGAAGGACAGCGCCAACACCAATCTGTCGCGATTCGACATCGAGTGCGCCGCCAACGTCGCCCCGAAAATCACCTGCCAGTTCATTTACGATATCAGCCACCTTTCCGAAGACATGCGAAAAGCATTACCGAGCAAAGCCTATTGAAATGTTAACTACCTGAACTTTAAACAATGCGGTACATAATATGGACCAATTCTGCAACAAAGGGCATCAAAATAATACTTTTGCTCTGTTTTAACATAGCCCTTATAAAAAAAAAAACTCGATTCATTTCTTTTTAAAGCCGACTAGGCCAAATCAAGTTTTCGAAAAACGAATTTCATATAACTTTATGTGGTTGTACCATGGCATTCTCATGCTCTAAAATGCACATTACAAATGTCGTTTTTGATCGTCTGCACATTTAGGCATTTCTATTTAGTAAAACTGAACATTATTTTGAAAGATATTTTCTATTATATCCCGCATACTAAGAATCTTGCAACCTGATATGTCTAAACGAGGTCACATGATCAATGATAGATAAGTACTATCCCCCTGCGATAGGAATGTTGTACAGTAATTTTTTGCTGCTGCCCCACTTGCCCATTGAATAATACTGGCCGTAGAAGGTACTAGTTTTGAAGTTGACTGTTTATTATGGTTTCAATTTCCATTCATTAACTTGAAATAGAAAAGTGAACGCCCCCTTGATTGATACTAAGGCAAGTTTCAGTTATGTTGATTTATTTTAAATGAATGAATAGATATCACAACGCAAGCGCCCTCTTCAAAGATACTTGAAAGAAATTTGATCATATTATTCTTTTTTATTTTTGCGGAAACTGAAACTTGATGTAGCCATGCTACACCCATTATCATGATAATATTTTGTAATAATTTTTTAAAAACAGAAATTTGTTTTTAACATTTAATCGTCTTCCTGCAACTATGGCAACATGTTTTAATATGAGATTCATTGTCACTCTTTCGGGCATGACGTACTGCAAATTACTTGACAACTGAAATAATATTTGAGGCATTTGATACTTGAATGTTTTTCTAGCACTTGTATTTTGGCTAAATAAGTGTTTATATAGTGTCTGTCTATCATTTCGTGGTCTAGTGGATACGGGAGTGGATACATCGGTTAACTGTGAGTCACCTGGTTCGCGGGTCGGGTCCCGCTGCGGCACTAATGTCCTTTGGCAAAATATTATAATCAATATTTGCCACTTTCCATCAAGGTGTAGAAAATGGTATCCGGTAGGAATAAATTCCCCGAACGCTACCCTTAGTAAACAAGACTTGTAATTTCATTATTCATCAAGTTCTGGTGTTCAAGGTATTGCTATACAACACAAAATGAAATGTTGGCCTAATCAAATTGTTATCCACCTCTAACGACAGGCGAGACAGCGAGTTGTCAAAGCCTTCAACGAAATCTGCAACAAGCAGCTCGAGCTCGAAAAAGACGCGACGACGTCGGCCGATGACAACCTCAACCACGTACTCGTCGTGGGACACGGTCTCCTGTTCAAGGAACTCCTTGCGTACTTCATCGAGGAACTCAACGTCGAGATCCCAGGCGGCAAGGACCGGGTGATGAAGGACAGCGCCAACACCAATCTGTCGCGATTCGAGATCGAGTGCGCCGCCAACGTCGCCCCGAAAATCACCTGCCAGTTCATTTAAGATATCAGCCACCTTTCCGAAGACATGCGAAAAGCATTACCGAGCAAAGCCTATTGAAATGTTAACTACCTGAACTTTAAACAATGCGGTACATAATATGGACCAATTCTGCAACAAAGGGCATCAAAATAATACTTTTGCTCTGTTTTAACATAACCCTTATATATACAAAAAACTCGATTCAATTATTTTTAAAGCCGGCTAGGCCAAATCAAGTTTTCGAAAAACGAATTTCATATAACTTTATGTGCTTGTACCGTGGCATTCTCATGCTCTAAAATGCACATTACAAATGTCGTTTTGGATCGTCTGCACATTTAGGCATTTCTATTTAATATTTTGCTGAAATTGACAATTTTATTATTTTGAAAGATATTTCTATTATATCCCGCATACTACGAATCTTGCAATCTGATTGGTCTAAACGAGGTCACATGACCAATGATAGATAAGTACTATCTACCTGCGATAGGACTTTTGTACAGTATTTTGTTGCTGCTGCCCCACTTGCCCATTGAATAAGCATTATAGCAAAGTAGGTTACGCGAAATGTCAATGTCAATGTCAATGTCAATTTCAATGTCAAATGAGCGCGCATCGACTTTATTACATGTACGCATGGAAAGGTGATTTCTTCAAAAGGACAGTTATAGTATGACGATATAAAACAAATATTAACCTCCTTTACTCGGGCAATGGATACAAACTATCATCGCCTCGGTGATCTTGGGGCTACCATCATCCCTCGCGTTGCGGCTCGGGATGATAGTAGCCCCGAGATCACCTCGGCGATGATCGTTTGCACCATTTCCCTCGTAGTCGATTAATATTTGCTTACTATCGTCATACTATAACTGTCCTTTTGAAGAGTGTGTGTTTGGGATAATAGTAATATCAGCTCCAACAGTGATCATGCTTTTTTGTTCTTTTGTTATTCAAAATAAAAACATTGACATACTTTTTATCTGTATAGTCTTTCTGTTAATGTTTCATTATATCCAGCGTATACATTATATCTACTTTATTGCAGTCCTCTCTCTCTTTATAGAAACGACGTTTCAAAGGGAAAGAGATTACAACTGATTGGAGACAACTAGTAAACAAAACCCAAAGATTCCACACTTCCAAAATTATGACCAAATTAGGAGGAATTAGGGCAGCGATAAATATACAGTTTCTGACGCAAAACAGAATTCCCGAACTTGTTGTTAACTTGTTATACAGTTCTTTTTTTTCTCGGACCAATGGAATTTGTTTCCAAATTTGAAGACTTGGTCACGAATCGAAACTGACGTTGCCGAAGGGCGTTTCGATTGCAGCCCCATTCCATTTGAATACCAAAACTAAAGCTCGTGTTATAAGCCCGAAATAATAAGTTTGTATACATGCGTATTGTGGAGATGCGTGGTGCATTTCCGTAGACTGCTTGAGATTCGTACACACACAATTTACTTAAAGGGACTTGGTAACATTGTTCAGATTAGAGGAAGTGGTGCTAAGGTAGTGACTTCAATGAAGTTCAATGCTATGTACAATTAAAGATAATCTGAAAATTTGAGTGAAAACGGACCATTATTATTGATAAAAATTGGGAAAACTGATCTGATCGAATCCTTAACTCTCCGAACTATATTATTACAATTTAATTACATTTTAGGTAAATGTAAATCGTCACAAAGCAATAAATTGGCTCTTTTTACCATTCCAGATATTTAAGTGTTGAAAGATTTTAATAGCCTGTTTCATGTCAAACCATAGATATCTTTGTGGTTTGAGAATTGTTTTCAGGATTGTTTTGCATGTCAGAGGGTTAGTACAGTAGCAGGAATATAATAAGTAACATTTTTATACAAAATTTAAGCAATTTTTGCATCAACCTGCAACAATGTTAACTGACATCACCCTTATGCAAGTAAATATCAAGACATAAACCGTATCAGGAAGTGGAAGAAAAACATCGAAATGGGTTGAGCAGGAAGGACACGTTCAATGCCAAAAAGACAAGAATGGAAATAATAAAGAGTCCCAATAACAACAATGCAGTGCATTACTCTTTTATAATCTCATTTGTTATCCTCGTAGCAGAGTTGTAGCATATTCTATCTGGCATTTGTAGGTGATTTAGGGTATCGCCAAAATGGGCGTAGCGCTTCCACGAATGCAGACTATCTAGACGATTCTACAAAATGTTTAACCGAACAAGAAATAATTAAACGGGAGTATAATAAGAAAAACAAAAGGAACAAAGAGGAAGAAGAGGAAGAATATTAATAAGAAGAAAATGAAGGAGAAGAAGAAGAAGAGAAATGAGAAGGATGAGAAGATGAGGAAATGGAAGAATAGGGAGACGAATGATAATAATAAGAAACCGATAAAGAAAAAAATATAAGAGGAAGTTTGAAATCGAATTTTAAACAAGGAAACAAAAAAGACAGTAACAATTCTCAATGAATGCCAGGCCCGGATGCCAGGTCGATGAGTTCTTGTTCAATTTCTAATGCGAAGGCGATGCCAAATCATTTTCGAGATGGTAGGATCGTTTTAAAGCGATGATCACATTGTGCCTCTTTTCTTCTTCTTCACAGACTGATTTAAATTGACAAAGATGACAAAACATGGGTAAACCATTTTGATCTACATTTCTATTGACAACATTACTGCGATTAGGAGTGAACTTTACTTCGACGCTCAAAGTTTGAAAATAGAACATCAGTACAGTATTATAATGTTCAATTCAATTCAATTTTATTTCTGTTTACAGCAAAACATTACAAATCAATCATAATCATTGACACAAATTAAGGAATACATATTGGAAACAGAGGGGGTTCACTAAAGAGCAATGCTTGTACAATTATTGACTCCACAAATAATAGTTGGGAATAATGAGTAATTAAATTAACAAATTCGTATCTACAAAAAGGAACTAGAAATAGAAAAAAGGGATGTCAACAGAGATAAAAACGGGACAAGAAAGTACTTTACTGAGCTGCATGTGAGGTTCAGAGGAAGATGAGGAAGGAGATCTGCGCATTAGAAAGGAGGTAGGCCTATGCATGATAGGGCATAATACAATATTTCAAATTATATATTGAGTCTGCGAGTAGAAAACAAGCTTGTTACAATAAAGAAAGAGAAAAACAGGTTAGAAAGAAAGAGGTCCTTAACTAGTTTCTCTGTACAAAAACTTTTTAGTCGCTGATGAAGAAATATATACATATTTATATTAATACAGGGGTTGTGTAGAAACCAAATGGGATGTTTATGTCAAGATGACACGTATGATAACATATTTTCTTCATAGCAAACATAATTATATATTTTTTTCGGAAACAAATCAAATTGAAGAGAACCTCGCAAGATACGCCGCATTGGACTGGGTGTGTATTTGATTAATTAAAGCTTCACAGCTTCCTTGTTTATTTATCAAATTTCACTAAAACTTTCACTTTCACTGTTCCGTTTCCGTAGATTGTCCTGCTCCTATTTCTCTTTAAATGTTTTGTGTACCTGCATCTGTTTTTGCCGTTCGACGGCCATTATAAACAGTTTCTACCGTGACGTAATTTTATGTCGAATATGCGAATTATGCATCAAAGTTCTAGGAAAGAAGCAGGAAATAAAAGTATTGTGAATTTGTGATGAACAGGCCTACATAGAAGATAATAATTATATTAATATTTAAGTTGTATATAGCGCTTAATATAAAATGTCTCTAAGCGCTTTACAAATATACTATTATCCTGGTCATTGGATTCAGTGCTTGTTCGCACACTGTGTGTGCACAATCTCCACTCCCTGGGGAGCATTACAGCCAGGCGTTACTTAACGCTCAAAAACTGTTTGGCCAACAATGATGGCCGCATCCTACCGGGTACCCATTTGACACCTGGGTGGAGATCACAATCATCACATTATAAAAATGTGTATAGTATAAATAAACAGAAGCAAGCAAGGTTATATTCTGGTAGATCTGGAAATATAGGAGAGATAGTAATTTTTCTTCTTCAATTCTAATACAGCATCATCCTGTTTGTGGATTATAATGTTTGTTTTTAACCCTTTATGTAAGCATTGTTAGAATAATAATAATTATAAAAACGTTACTTATAAAGCGCTTACCACCGAATTCTCTAAGCGCTATAACAAACAAAATAGACTGATAAACAATTACATATTAAACAAAACAAAAAAGTGCAAATGAACCTACAAATTACAATACATATGGAATATACATCAAAGTGAACAGAGTTAGTAAATCATCGAAAGCAATTTTGAATAAATGAGTTTTAAGACTAGTTTTGAATTGGTTAACACTTTGACAGTTTTTGACATTTAAAGGTTGTACTAATTTATTTATTATACTGTCATTTGGAATGCTAACCTGACTTTAAACTAATTCAAATATTATTGTATTTGAAATCTACTGGACGTAGATTATATTTGGATCCATATCCTATCAGAAAATATAGAATATAATGTAATTTTGAAACAATAGGGAGAGCAATAATATAACCAGTTTTTTTTCACTTGTCATACCATTATCTCACTGTACAAAGTACGTTTACAAAAGAAAAGCTGAACAAATTTTGGATGAAGCATTTAATCAGGTTTCTATCGTAATAAAACATTTCGTAGTTTTTAATAATAATAATCATCATTTAAAGTCCACTTCGAATTTTATTAAACCGGAAATGGAAATTCTTTTTGCCCAATCGATCGTGAGCCCGGCAGCCACTGAGCAGCGCCAGATCGACGTTGCTCTATCCCCTTATTGTTGAACGCCAGACGAGGTAGCAGCAACTCCCGTCTTTTAACATCTTTTGGTATGACGCGGCCGGGGTTCGAACCCACGACCTCCCGGTTGTGAGGCGGACGCTCTGCTGACTGAGCCAACACACCGGTAATGGTTAAAAGGAACCTTGTATTCATCCTCTTAGCATTGTTAAAAGTAAATTTAATACACAGCCAAATGGAACATTCTGTTTAGGAGCTTCTCATGAAATAACTCCCACGGGCAATTGGTTAAGGGAAAACCATAACCATAACCTTGCGATAAGCAACCAACAACTGCATTTAAATAATAAAAAGAGTCAATGGAATTCAGATGTTACGAATACGAATTCGAGTTTACAAGGATACATTGCTTACACAATCACAGTATTTGCTCAGTTAATATTGGAACTGTTGATAACAAATAAAAGAGACCTCAAAAATACATTCTATAACAATAATCGAATTACAGGGATGGGTAGTTCTTACACAATTATAGTATTCCGTAGAGCAAGGAATTGTATTCAAATAACAACAGGAGTCAACAGTATCCAAATTACAATGATAATAATACGATTCGCAATAATAAACTGGCTTACACAATCAAATTATTTGTACAATGACGGAATTGTTGGTCAAACGAAAGGAACCTCAACATAAAGGAAAAATATTTTGTATCATGGCTTCCCGCAGAGCAAGGGGGCGTTATATTTGACCAAGCTTTTTGTTCTTGATGGAGTCATATTCCACGGTTGACCTACCCCGATATAGGGGATAATGTGAAAAGGCTCCTCTACTAAACAAAAGCGGAGTCGAAGCCCGTGGGGAGGGGGGGGGGGGGGGGGCAATAAGGTGGGGGGTGGTGGAGAGTGCTTCTTGCATATACCGTGGACACAATGTAATTGGTATTAGAAATAAAACATTGTGAAATTGAAGGTAGTAAGCACTGACTGTTAATTATAGAATGAAAACACAGTCACAGAAAGTTCACATTGATTTATAGTATGATGTTTGGAAACAAAACTTTGAAGGACATTAAATATTTGTTCGGAAATTACCTAAGCTATATTTACACGCCGTACAATGCCACTGCCGTGTTATAAAAGAGTAAACCATTAAATAGCAAAGCAAGATCTAACATGATCTAGGCATTTATGATGCACAGGAACATATACCTTTACTCTCTTTTTCTTCGATTTACAATACCCAACTTCAATTTTATTCATAAATTTAGTGTAGAGTATGCTTTCATAGGATGGGGGGGGGGGGGGGGTGGTCTTTATCAACAGACGAAAAGTGCAGTGGTCGCCATTCAAAGCAGCTAGGCTGTTTTTATGAGTTTGATGATTTTCAATTAGGCGGTAATATCAGGGTCCACTCGCTATTCATAAGGAAACTAGTCATAAGTACCGCTATTCATAATCGGAGTAGAGGGTCCCTATTCATAAAACGAGAAGAGGATCACTATTCACCCTCTTCTCGTATTATGAATAGTGAACCTCGCGGTCCTAACGAGTAATGACCCTCAATATGAATTATGAATAGCGATCCATCATCTCACGATATGAATGGCTGCCCTTATGAATAACGGTCCTTATGAATAGTGGCCCCCTTTCCGTTTTATGAATAGCGGTCCTTCACGAGTAGGAAGTTCCACATCATGAATAGCGGTCCTAACGTCAATCGAGGTTACCTTTGTAATAGAGTGAGCTCCCACAAAATTCAATACATTCATCCCGTGAGAGTTGCTCCTCCCTCGCAGCCAATCGGGAGGGGGTGTGGGGGAAACGTCTGCTGCACTGCACGCTCTCTTTCAGCAAATGGTAATGTCCAGTTTTTACAGCCTTTGTAATAGCCTACACGAACATCTAATTATATTACACATCGTAAAAGTATTTTCCAAGAAGGAGTATGAATTTAAAAAACAAAAACACGAAAGATGAAGGTACTTTGTTATCGGATACCAGTAAATTTTGCCATTTTATGACACCCTACCTTGTGGCTAGGGATAGAATCGTGACTTACGTTTAAGAACAGTCAGCCTAAAGACTGGGTCCTCAAAAAAAAAAAAAAGGGGGGGGGGGATGACGCACCCTCTTTCATGAATTTCGAATGGTGTGTGTGGGGATGGGTGTGATGGTTGTCTCATGCAAACTTCACGTCTTAAGATTTCCTCTTTTTAGACGCTGCCTACACATTTCAGAATTTTAGACGCACCCTTTTTTTCGGGAGTTGGGGGAGGGGGGGGGGGGGGATAGTCCGAATCATTTTTGAATCCCCGACAGAAAGTTGAAAATGTATGGATCCATCCCCTTCTTTTTATTTTTTAATCCGTAGGCCTGCTTATTTCTGGGAAGTACATGTAGCTTACTTAAGCCACGATGGCTAAGTGGTAGAGCGAAGGTCTTGTAACCGGGGAGGGAGTGTGGTTCAAAACCAAGTCGATGCGCCAGTTCCCTTCGGTAAGGCGTTAATTCTTGTTAGTATGAATACCAAATCCCTCGGAGAAGACGTAAAGCCGTCGGCCCCCTGCTCACTTTCTCTGTATAAGTGAACATGCCTTCATATACTTAATTCTCTCCTCATTTTTTTTTCTTCTCTCTGTTCCATTTACTATTTTTGTTCTTTCCTATCAGCTTTCTGTTATATAAAATGTAATTTTCATAATAATATCTATAATGTTCTCTCGGTAACTGTGTTAATTTATTATGGGCGTTCCCAACTCAAGCTATGCTTTCCGGGTTTTCGCCTCCTTCCGTATCTGAATTATTTACTGTATACTCTATGTTGAAATAATTGTTACATATATCATGTTTATATACATTGTGTTTCATATTGTACTGTTGAGAAGGAAATAAATGTTAATAAATACAATAATACAATACTTACAAGCATACACATGCAGTCAGTTTAACTCATCCATCAAATCTAACCACCACCACCCCACCCCTTCGAAATTGGTATATCGACGCTCCATATTATGAGGAAATATCAACAATTGTCAAACACCTTGATACCGTTTCGAGGTCTTTGCCAACGTTGACAAGCCCTCAAGTGGCAAAAGTGACCTACGTCAACAAGGCTGCGTATAATGGCGAAATATCCTGGTACGATGATCAAGGAAATGAAAAATAAAACGTTCAATTTTGTTTCTTTGTAACAAAATGATAAGAATGATAATTATACCGTATTGTCTTACATGTAAGTGCTGTATAATCAAGAATTATATAGTAGAAACGTGTACAGACACTGTAATAACAATTGATTACACAGTTATAGTTATAGCTTAAACATTAACATACTCTAAGATAGGATTACGGTAATCGAGTATAATAGGGATACTTACAATGTATAGAGCTTAGCATTAAAGAGAAGGTCGAGTTCTGGGAAGAAGTGACAAATAATTTGTGAGCGTTATCATTGTACTATGCAAGTGTGGAAGAACATCAGATAAGACATGTTCCCTGAAAAGCATGGCTCTTCAAATGCCTTTAATATTCTAAATATGGCACGTAACATCATACAAATCGGGACGGATTTGTTATGCCACATGTTCGTGTAGTCCCATATACATCTTTGTGTGTACAGTGCTTGTAGCTGGGCCAATTTTCCTATCATTTTGATGATTCCCGAACCTTGCAGTACACACCAATACTTATATGCTAGATGATCAACCTTTTCTGATCGCATCCATACCGTATCTTTCACAATGCAATAGCATGACCAGAACCCAACTTTATATTCAAAGGGACCCCCCTCCCCCCCCCCCCCCCCCCCCCCCACTGATCGAAATATCGGCCGGTACGATTTTCAAATTTCAGCAAACTAAATTTCAAAATGATTTCAAATTTAGGCCTCCCCCCTAAGAAATCCTGGATCCGCGCCTGTATAATTATGTAAACATGCACAATTCACCATTTTGACTGCGAGGCATTTAAAAAAAATAATAAAACCCTTATTGAATTGAATTGAATTCCTTGTTATGCATGTTGTATTGCCTTGGGAAATCATGTTTGTATTACGTAATACTGCCATTGTCGTTTCCACATTTGCATAGGTGCCAACGAATCTATAGACCATTTTCCTAACGCAATCAAATTTAATGCACCCTTTGTTAAGTGCCTCGTTACAAATTATTGCATTCACGTGTTACAAATAATTGTACATGTATAACAATAGTTCAGAATGCAAATTAGGTCCATTTTGTGAAAGTCTTTGCCCTTTTTATTCTATATATTTTTCGGCCATATCAAAGTACAGCAAGGTCGAATTAGTCAATACGGCGAATCTCTACCAGGACTTAAAACCGGTCAAACTTTAAGGTTGGTTTCAAATTCCGCAATTCAATATCACAGCCATTGAACAAAAAAACTTTTCCATCCATTTCCTCTTGTCCACAACGCGGATATTGTTGAAAAAGGGCAATTCGTCATGGTTCCATGGCAACCAAAATATGACAAATTGTTTAACGAAATGAATCGAAGAAGCCTACGCAGGAGAACAAAGATCACTGGAGTGTTTATTGATATCGATTTAACACGTGTATCGATATCGTAAGTAAAAATATGAACTGTATTATTTTATGTGTTATCTGATTTGAGTTATCCGTCGTAGTTGAAACTTAAATTCAATTATGTATGTAATTCACGATTTATCTAAGGCATGACTACTTTTTGACAATTCACTATTGCGAATGACGTACTTAAACATACTTTTCATGTTATAAATGTATGTATTGAAGAATTAACTGAATTCTTTGAAATATGAAATATAACATGAGATACTAGAAGAAAAAAAATCAATATACAACTAATAAGTGACATATATAAAAACAAATTATATTGCGAGAGTTACAAAAGTAAGGATAAATCTAAACAGGCAATATAGGATAAAAACCATGTGATTACGACACATTGATATCTACCTGAAATTTTCTTTTAAAGATTGAAAGAGACTGATTCTACATGAAACGCGACCGCAACTATTTTTGAAAATCAGTAGGACAATATCATGATCACATGATCAACAACTATGTCCACTTTCTGAAAGGTAATGAGCTATTATGTAATCCATTGGATTATGATTTCCATAGGATTTGAGGTATTCTATAGGGTATTTAAGCCCTTGGGGTGATTTCTCGAGTATCTTTGCGATTTTGTTATATTCGATCAAGTCACAAAATAAATACTCAATTTATATGCAGTGTGCACAGTGGTGGATGTTAAAGAGTGGTCAAAAAATTTAAACAACTTCATTTTGTTTGTTTCCCAATTGAAGCGATTTTTCGATAAATTCATGAGTATGTCAGTGAACTCTTTTTTTCTTTGTAAAATCTCACATTTCAATCCTATTCAGTCCAGTTGTTGCATTGAAAGGGAATTAGTGAGAAAAATACCATTATGATGAACACAATACCCAGTGCGGAGATAAAGTATTCTGCCTTGCGGTAGAGCACCGAGTATAGATAAAAGAACGGGATTTTCCCGTGGTTGTTGCATACATGTAGTTGAACATCAAAGTAATTTTGTCTTATTTGGCTCCAGGAAATGAAAAACGCACCTACTTGGAAGCAATGCTTGTTAGGCGCAGGTTCGCACAATATTGATTTAAACTTTATACATTCATAACTGAATTTTGAAAATTACGGAATTAAAACAAACGCGACTTACAAAATAAAAACACGAACAAACAGAAATAAGAACAGTAACAGGATGACAAGATGAGGATGGTACATGAAGAAAATAAGGGTGAGAGAGTGACAAACAGGAAAACAGAAGAAAGAGAAGAAGAAAAAGAGGAAGACAGAGAGAGAGAAAGAGAAGAAGAAAAAGAGGAAGACAGAGAGAGAGAAAGAGAGAGAGAGGGGGGAGGTAGAGGGAGACATAGAACGACAGAGAGAGAAAGGGGTAGAAAGGGAGCAAGAGAGGAGGGAGGGAAAGAGAGAGAGAGAGAGAGAGAGAGAGGGAGGGTGGCCATGGAGGAATCACTTTAAGAAGTATAATATCGAAACAAATTATTGACGGGTCACAATTTCGATGTGAAAAAATGGCCAGTCCGGCCAAATACACGTAATTTAGTGGCGCAGCCACGAATTGACTAAATAAATTTAAAAAAAAGGGGGGGGGGGATGGCGAAATCTTACCAAGACAGAGGGGGTAAAATTTAATTTTGATTAACGTTAATATATTTTGACAAACACTGAAAAGAAAACCCTGCAAGGAAGTTTGGTACGCCGATGCCCCCATCACCCCCTAAAACGAAGCATGCATCAGGTGGTCGTTATAACAAGTGGTCATTATTAAAAAGCAGGTTGTATTTGACTGAAATATAATGATCTGAATTCCGTTCTCTTCCATGTTTAATCACGTTTTTTCCATGTAATATGATGAGTAGTTCACTTTTTGCTCATGCGCTTCGCATGCAGTACTATTTATTGTCATACTTAACCTGGCAAATCAACTGTGACGAAATTGTTTTCATATTGTGACGTATTTCTTTCACACACGCGCTGAGTCAATGCTAACTCAGTTATTGACATCACACATGCCCAGTGAACACACACCTCACGGACGTATTAATATTTACATCCTCGTTCAGTGGCACGCACTGAGAGACCAGCGAATCTGCAATCCAACTCGCCCCGGCTCAAGCGGGGGTCCGGAAGAGCTCGCGCTCATAGATACCCGCAAAACTACGTTGGATTTTTAATACCTGTACACAATTTCGGTGGTTGAGGAGTTAAACTTTTCTTCTGATGTTGTTTGGACGATTGACTTTCAAGATGAGAGCGGTTGCTTCCCTCCTCCTTTTATCGGTGAGTACACGTTTAGTCATGCCCCAATTTAGACTCAGGTTTTGTAAAGTGATGCTTGCTTTAGATTTTGATAATCTATGTTATTAATATTAAAATTAAGGGGGTAATGCTATGATCGGTGTATTGGTGGT
Organism: Strongylocentrotus droebachiensis; assembly: GCA_035222895.1. Lineage (NCBI taxonomy): Eukaryota > Metazoa > Echinodermata > Echinoidea > Camarodonta > Strongylocentrotidae > Strongylocentrotus > Strongylocentrotus droebachiensis. The sequence goes on along the minus strand of JAVYIG010004718.1, from coordinate 104,162 downwards.
GCGAGCCGGGGCGCAAACTTGTTGGCACTTATCAATAATATTAACATTCAACATCCTTGCATATCATTTCAAGTATTGAAGTTTCATAGTATTTTACATTTAGGACAATGTGTGGTTATTGCCTACCAAGTGTTATGCAGTGATATTTGTTCATGTATTGTGTTTGAAAGTTTTTTCCCTTCTTCTTCTTTTTTTCCTTCCCAATTATTATTGTTAATTGATTGTACTGTAATGTGGTATTAGTATTTGAGATTGCTGATGTTTTAAAAAAAAATTGAAAAATAAATACATAAAAAATACCACCGTACAATCATCCACGCCTGCATACTTAAATGTTAATATCAATATCGATATTGATATCAATAGGTCTATTCATGTTTATGTCAATATTCAAGTCTTTTAATAAGCCGAGCACAACCTGTATTATAATAATGTGTTTAATCCAAAGAGTCTTTCAGTTGTTCGTAATTAACGAGCTTTTTGCCCAGATCGAGAGAAAAAATGAATACAGATTCAACAAAAAAATGGCAAGGTCCGATAATATGGCATTGCTTCCATTATCAAGAGGTCATCCCTTATTTTTTTGTAAACTATATAGATAACAAATTCATGTTACATTTTCATGAAGTAATCATAACAGTTTCAAGTTATTCAATCCATTCAAAATTACTTTCTTGTTTTACAATCAGGCATTTGTTTGGTAGTGGTGAAGTAAAATCATGACGTTTGTGATTTCTGTTCTCTTCAAAAGTCGAGCATAAGACTGTAGACTGAAAATCGGTTAAAGGTTCCCCCTATTGCATTTCAACTGTTAACATATGACTTTAGGTGGTGTCAGACACAATTTTCCCGATCCATCTTGAACTAGATAACAGTTATCTAGATAATTCACTTTCGTAGGTGACAGACAGGCTAAGAACTATCTAGATAACCTATTATCTAGATAGATGGACTCTGTCTGACACCGCTTATCGTTGTTAAATGCTATCATTAAAGGATCTTCATTTGACATAAACCTGTCTAGAATACCCTTTCAGGAGACTTTATTTCACATATCTACAAAGTTCACAATAACATATAGGCCTACATGTATACATATACAATTAAAACATGATCTTAGCATATTAGTCAAAGCTTTTACCCGTTTTTCATTCACCTTTGCTTTTGTTAAGAACTCAAATGTGACATCAATTCATACTTCAGATCAGTTAAAAGAGTTCTATATACCATTCAATGAGCTATTTGTTTTCAAATGTTAACGTAGTTCTTATAAATAAAATATTCAGCAAAATTATTCAAAATGTTTACCAAGTAATTATCTAACTTGCCTATATTATATCCAATACGGAACGTCTTCTCATTTATGTTAAAGGGATCCGGTAACTTTGTCTTAGATTCTTTAAAATAAATCCTCGATTTAGCTCATGCTGCAATGATAATTATAAACCTTTAGGTCAGTCAGGAACTTTTACAAGCCGATCGTCTGTCTGATTATCAAGATATTTATGATTGAAAATCGAAATCAAATTTTGCGTTTGCCCAACGGTTTTCATAACACTACAGTCTATTGGAGAAAACGAATATGGTAAAACCGGTCACTCAAAGGTTTTTACTTTTTTGAGGCACATTTTGATTATTTAGGAGCGCAATTTTGTAGGGCTTCAATATAACACCACATCACAGACACTGATAACACGTAAGGCCATTCATCTCAGATTTAACATTGTTAAACGATCCCTTTAAAATATAATCCATTGAAAATATAGTAAATATTTGAGTTCGGAACACCCCTCCAAATCCGGAATAATGTATTTTATTTAGATATCATGATTACCTACATTTGTAACAATATATACAGTGTTACACAAACAAATGGCGTAGCTACACGAGGTCCATGAGCAGTGCCACCCCCTCACAATTCGGTAAGAAAATATATGAGAAAATGAGGGACAGAGGGGGAGGGGAAAAATATGCAAATATTCAGGAAATTTACATATTAAGGTGAAAATACTCGTTATGTAGGCCTACGTCACGGAGTTGCCATTACGCGTTTGATTACAACTGTAAAAACTCATATCTTTCATCACAATTTCCTCAAATTTTACTCATCCTTTTCTATCATTTGCCTGCAGTCATTAAAGCCGGGGTGGGTCGACTTCCAATGAAATTGTTTTTTGGTCATTTTACTCGTAATCCCTTCGACAAGCGCTCTACATCTTGAATAAAAAAAGCCAAGAATTACTTTTAACAAAGACCAACCGAGCAACCTCTTTGAAACAAACCATGTAACATTTTTGCAGTGAGAGACATACCGTAATATATGACTTTCCATTTACCATGTTAACAATCATGAAAATGTCGGAAATATCGTCTAATAGCTCGGGTTAATGACCGGCTTCCATTTCGCGAAGTATCTCCATAGGTGAGCTAATTTGATTTCACGATTTTGACACCTTATTGCCACCGACTTTACGAACACCATATCCGCATATTCATGAGTTTTAAAGGGCACTTGTACTTCTGCATTAACTTTACTTGTGAGAAACAACAAAATTAGAGCAACCGAATGGCGAGATGCTGAAATCAATCGGACAAATAGTATGAAAAGTATGAATGTTTGATGTATGAGATCATAATTTATGCGAAATTCAATGTGCCAATATTTAGTCAGTCGATTATGACGTATAGTCGCGGACAACTCTCCTGTTTATCATGTTAACAATATATACTTCATTTATGATATTCTCCTAAACGCCTCCTCCCTCGGGGCTCTGTTCAAGGGATATGGTTGGCATGTCATCATAATGACCTCGGAACGTAAATTTCAATTCAATTCAATTCAATTTCAATTCAATTTCGGTTTTATTACAAATATACCAAATAAAAAGTCCAAAGACTAACAATAATTGGTTTACAATGTATCATATAAAAATGCATTAAAAACAGTAGATTTAAAAATTCAGTAATAAGTTAAAGTATGAAGAAAAAAAGAAAGATTGTAAGTTATAAAATGGTGATAATCAGTTTGTCAGTGAATTGAGAAGAAAGAAGAAATAAAGAGTGAAAAGTGGAAGAGAGGGAGAGGGAAAGGCTAACGAGAAAAAAGAAAAGAGAGTTAAATTTATGACAAAAAGAATGTAAGCAAATGAATGAGAATTGAGTTGATTCAGCTTAAAGAAGCATTGTAAAAGTAAAATGCACATAATACGGAAATGTCAAATGATACATTAAAACGAATGTCATTATGGAATTGTTATGATACTGTTTAAAATTGGTGAGTGTCAATGACCTATACATATTGGTGAAAATTATTAATGAGTAATTGAGTAAATTAATGGGTAATTATCCTCCTTAGTATTATATTTGGGGAAAATATGACTGTTTAGTAACCATTTTATGTATTGGGAAAAAAGGGAGGCTTTTATGGCAGTACATCAGTCATCACGTCAAAGCCATTACCGAGTCAGCCAATTTGAAATTCCCATATGCATGGTGATTACATCTTTGAAAAATCCATAAACTTTTTATCGTTTTCCCGATCTCGTTCCGCCTTCAAAAATCTGCATCACTGATTTACCTGCTTTCTTTTGAAGTAATGTGTCATTAAGGTAGGCTTCCCTCTAACTTGATCACCTGTGTCGTAGTTCCACGGCTTCCCTTTCTCGCAAAGATCTTTAAATTTCATCAACTTCCTGAGCAACTATTATTATTATGACACCTTGGCTGAATGGTAGACACAGTTTGGATCAATTCTCAAGGGAAATCACGGTAGTGTGACACGTCCAAGGTCACTGAGAAATGATAATAGTCTTGTCAACACCATCTTATAACGACAAGTACTTCAATGGTAATTCCACCTGAAAAAGCAGTATACAGCTGATGACAATTTGAAGACGTGTCGTAATGGAGAATTGTTTCAAAATATTCAAAATGTGTGAGGGCAAAGTTGGGGGTGGGGGTCTAAAATGATTTATGTGTCCTTTTGTCTACGATAAACATGTGCAAAATTGATAAGAACATATTTGGTAAATTTACCTAATATGATGGTGATTAATGTCCGACCAACTTTGGGGGTAATTCGGTGCCCAGTCGCGATCTTCTCGTACTAGTATTTAAGCAAAAATTACCCGAGTTGGGCCAAAAGTTGCCTAAAAATTACTTATAAACATGTTTACCATTACGTTTGTTTTTCTTTATTAATTTGATAGGGGAGGAGGGGGGGGGGGGGGGGGGTACAGTGAATATTATTAATGATGAGAACACGTTTCAGTATGTCATAGAATAAGAAGGTACGATTTTGTTTCTCAGTATATATTAGGTATTTTTAGTGCAAATTGTTCGACACAAAAGAGGGGGCAAATGAAAATCCCATTGTGTGGTTGCAATAAAAACATCATAAGGATATACACATTCGTGATCAATGAAGCATGGATAAAGATTTTGAAAGCAAACAGGATACAAATACATGGCAAATGGCATGTGTGGCTTGTTTGCCTAAGAGAGAAAGAGACGGGGAGCGAACTGGGAGAGAGGGAGGAAAAAAGAGAGAGAGAGATTACAGCTGCTCATAGTATACCGAATCTTTGGGGAAATTTCATGTACTAGAGAGAGAGAGAGAGAGAGAAAGATTACAGCTGCTCATTACTATACCGAATCTTTGGGGAAATTTCATGTACTAGAGTTTTTACGTGGGTATACTTTTCCAGTGTTGACAACATTTTCAAATCTGAATAAAATAATGGTCCGCTTTATCCCTTAGTTTTAAATTATCTTGACAATGAACATTTTGTTTTCAGAACTGTGAAAACATATCATCGGAAAAGTAAATTATCGTATCAGTTTCTCTTTCACATCAAGGGTGATTATACTTCTTCTATTTTCAATTTTTGATCAGATAAAAAAAAAAAAAAAAAATCAGTAGTTGTTTGTTTTTGTAGTTACACCCTCGTGATACCGAAACTTTAAAACAAAATTGAGTAATTAAGACACACTTTCTTTATATCGAATTGCATCGAACACAGGGAAATGAAAGTGATATTCATTGAGATAATTATAAGGTTAACAACCGTTCGTTATCACCGGATAACGACGTAGCTTGCATCCAGAACCGTGGGGGGGGGGGGGGGGGGGGGTGCAGGTTAGGGAAGTGACGGGCCAGGAAAGAGGGTGGTGGGTTGGGGCTTCCATCTTTTTTGCTCACACTTTCCAGGGCTAAGCTATATACTCTGCTGTTAGAGACTAGCTTCCTAAAAACTCGGGGTACTTACCAATTGGTAAGTCTAGAACTACCTGCCTTACACGCCGGATGCGTGGGGGCACTAACTCGAAACAAATTGTGACCTAACCAACAAACGTAAAGATTTTCACACTTTTCATGCCTATGTTTACACTGTATGTTTCACCAATAGGAAGCAACTATCGGTATTGATAAAGGCTTATGGAATGCGGACACTATCTTGAATCTATTGTTGCCTATAATTATTTTCATGGGACAATATAGGGGGACGATCTAGGGGATCTAAGGGGGGACAAATAGGGGCACACTCCCCCGCCTCCCTCTTGCCAGCCTCCTAGCCAGCCTCCTCGCACGATCGGGCAATGATAAAATCATTACATGAGTGTTGCATGTTTCATAATGTGTCAATGTTCTAGGTAAGGTCTCCACGTCGGACATGGTTTACGGGATTGTGTGTATTATTAAACTGTTATTGCAAGATTAAAACGCATTTTCGGTGATTAATATCTCGCTAATTTGATAAGAGGAAAGAAATACAAGTCAAAACATCATTGTGCACGTACATGTATGGTTAAACAAAAATAGAAGACTAACCCCTGACGTTGGGCGCTTAATATCATCATTCTCAAATATCACAAGTGATCGTGTAATAGTTCCCTGCACAGCACAGTACGATATCTCAAAGCGTTCCTCAGACAATACTTATTATTTTGAATACTAACTTCCTGATCTTAATTGTTATGCAAATATGGGGGGAAATGGGAAATGTTTTTATTTTATTGTGATGCACTTTATTGTTGCAGAAAGGAGTCCAAAGTTCAAGGTTTACTTCTTACATACAGGATATGGATAAAGCACGTACGCTATTAAAGAGAAGGTTGAGTTCTGGGAAGAGGTGAAAAAACAATTTGTGAGAGTTATCATTTTTAGTATGCAAGTGTGGAAGAACATCAGATAAAACATGTCCCCTGAAAAGTATGGCTCTTCAAATGCCTTTATATTCTAAATATGGCATGTATCAACATAAAAATCGGGACAGATTTTTATGCCACATGTTCGTGTAGTCTCATATACATCTTTCTGTGTACAGTGCTTGTAACTTTTCCAAAACTGGGCCAAACTGCTTATCATTTTTATGATTCCAGAACCTTGCAGTACACACCAATTCATGTATACCTGTATATATGCTAGATGATCAACCTTTTCTGATCGATTCCACACTGTTTCTTTCACAATGCAATCGCATGACCAGAACTCAACTTTAGCTTTAAACTCGCACTGACCAAAGCCAAAGTCAAATTTGATTTAGTCTGCAAGAACAGACTCTAATTTGCCACTTTACCCTGGTTGCTAAAGCCTTGAGCAGAGCCTAGCTCTACCAGTCTCTAGATACACAAAATGCATAGCCCACGCAGTATGCTCTTAGCCTCGTCTCAAGTGCAGACACTGTTACACACAGCGAAGGACAAGGATTGGTGGCTTTGTAAATTACACATTTAACTGGACTTCACGGAAGGGCTTTAAAATAAATTGCGAGGCAGGACATTGAGGTAATTGGAGGAGGGGGGAGGGGGTAGTGATAGTCAGAGCCAAGGGATGCAAATGGGTCCGGATAGATGGTTATCTTTTCTTTTTAATTCAGAAAAATTAGCTACATGTGGAAATATTACAAAATGGTCGATTGCCAGGCTTATATGAGCGTGGGGACCTAAGGACAGGAGTACAGGGTAAAGCGAGAAGGTGAGGATCGAGGAGGAGGTGGAGGGAGAGAGAGGGGGAGGGGAGAGAAGAGAAGAGAGAAGGGGAGAGAAACAGAGGGGATGAAGAAAGAGAGAGAGAGAGAGAAAGAGAGAAAGAGGGGAGGGTGACATTTATATATATATGTAGGAGGGAGAGAGAGAGAGAGAGGGGGAGGGAGAGAGAGTAAAGTTAATATTCAATATACAAATGGCATAGTGATCGACATAGATAAATGTGACAGCTTTACTGAAAAAGGAGGCTCATTCAGCTAATTCTAAAACGCACTATTTCTATTCTATTTTAAGCCCCATACCCGAGTTATAATTCGCCTGTCACTGTCCATCTTGCATGGCATATTGCCTTCTTTGTGTTTGAGCTATGGTTTGAGGGAAGTAACCCTTCGTAGAAAGTTGGCTTGTGTTCAAGCAGAAAAAAAGAACTTGAACAAAAACTTAACAAAACACCGGTGAACAGCAGGAACAAACACGAGACCTCGAAGATTTAAAAAAGTCATGAATTTTGGAAAATTGCTAATGTTGAGTGTATTCAATTTGCAATTTCGTCATTTTATAGTCTACGATGTATAACAAGCTATGACATAAGTTTGTATACATATATATATATATATATATATTAACATTTTAACTTCCGGTGCAAAAATCAATAATAGCTTAGAAGATTCAAATCGAAGGACGCTACAAGCATGACATTCTACACCATGACTGCATTGCTTTTGGCATATTCTCTATAGTACCAGTGATACTGACATCCGAAAGATCATAACAATTCTACTTATTTTTCCCCCTTAAAATGTCAATTATATGAAATTCTGATCTTAATGCTTCCGCTAAAGCCGGCTTTCCATAAAGTGCTAATCCTCCTTTAAAAATTGTCAACGTTAAAACAATTTTGATGAAAGACACCTACAGCCCCACCGTTCACTCTAGTTCCCAGAGGTTTAAGAAGGGTAATGGCACAAATGAACTGTCTATTTCTAATCATATAGCAATATTAACAGAAATAAGTAAAGAAAAGCGAGGGTTTAGGATGAAATGATGGGTGAATTTGAATGATATTTGAAGCCTGCGCAAACATTAAAAATATTATGATAAGGAATAGGATATGCAAACTTTTTTTATTGCAAATATTTTTTCACATTTTTGAAGCCCCCCTAAAGTGTTGGGAGCCCCCACAATTTGATGGCAAAATTTCACTTAAATTGTGTCATATTGTGAAAGTGGATCTCATCTAAACCACATTTTTGCAAGCCTTTTCAAAACATATGTGTTTGAAGTCGAATATATTGATGAAAGAATACAAAATGTATGTTTTCTGCGTACAACAGAAAACCCAAATTATGTATTCTTATATCAATATTTTTTTTTCAAACACTTTTTTTTTAAAGGAAAATCTTTGCAGAAGTGTATCTTACATGACACCCTCTTTCACATAGTGATACAATTTAAGTACAAATTGCCCTCAGATTTTGGAAAATTTGGGATCCCAACACTTTAGAGGGGCTATAACATTTTGTTTATACATCACGTCCTATAAATCTTTAATACCGTAAATAATTTCAACCGATAATGCCCTAACTTTATATTATAGTAAGAATCAAAATACATGACCTTGGTGATAAATTATATGCATTTATCCAACGCAAAGAATGAAAAAGAAATTGAAACCAACATTAATTAGGCCAATGAGGGGTTTCGCAAAATGACTATCCATATATCCAGAATCGTTTATCATTCAGTTCTTTATATTATCATACTTGTATGTAGGTCAACAGGAAGTACTTTGGGGCATTCTTGTTTGCTGACCTTGTCCAATCCTGTGGCTTTAACCCTCACAAATTTGTCGACGTTGTCTAAATAATGATTCAAATTGAGGCTACACGTAATCCGTGACATTCTATGCCATTTCGAAGAATTCAGTTAATTCTTCAATACATACATTTATTACATGAAAAATATCTTTAAGTAGCTCATTTGCAATAGTAAATAGTCAAAAACCATTCATGCTTTAGATAAAACATAAATAACAAACATAATTGAATTCAGTTTCAAATACGACGGATAACCTAAATCAGATAACAGATATTAAAAGTAATACAGTTACTATTTTCACTTACGATATCGATACAGGTGTTAATTCGATATCCCTAAACACTTCATTGATCTTTGGTCTCCTGCGTAGGCCGCTCCGATTCATTTCGTTAAACAATTTGTCATATTTTGGTTGCCATGGGAACCATGACGAATTGCCCTTTACTTTTGTTTGTATGTCCGCATTGTGGACAAGAGGAAATGGATGGATTTTTTTGTTGTTCAATGGCTGTGATATAGAATTGCGGAATTTGAAACCAACCTTGAAGTTTGACTGGTTTTAAGTCCTGGTAGAGATTCGCCGTATTGACTAATTCGACCTTGCTGTAATTTGATATGGCCGAAAAATGTATAGAGTACAAATGGCAAAGACTTTCACAAAATGGACCTAAAGCAATAGGACATTTTCATAATGTTTGTTCTACCTAGCAACAATTCGTTTATGCAATTTTAATTCTGAACTATTGTTATACATGTACAATTATTCGTAACACGTGAATGCAATAATTTGTAACGAGGCACTTAACAAAGATTTGTGCATTAAATTTGATTACGTTAGGAAAATGGTCAATGGATTCGTTGGCACCTATGCAAATGTGTAAACGGCAATGACAGTATTACGTAATCCAAACATGATTTCCGAAGGCAATACAACATGCATAACAAGGAATTCAATTCAATTCAATAATGGTTTTTTTTTTTTTTTTAAATGCCTCGCAGTCAAAATGCTGAATTGTGCATGTTTACATAATTATACAGGCGCGGATCCAGGATTTCTTAGGGGGGAGGCCTAAATTTGAAATCATTTTGAAATTTAGTTTGCTGAAATTTGAAAATCGTACCGGCCGAAATTTCGATCAGTGGGGGGGGGGGGGGGGGGGGGGTCCCTTTGAATACGAAGTTGGGTTCTGGTCATGCTATTGCATTGTGAAAGAAACGGTATGGATGCGATCAGAAAAGGTTGATCATCTAGCATATAAGTATTGGTGTCACGGTACTGCAATTAGGTTCTGGAATCATCAAAATTATAAGAAATTTGGCCCAGTCTCGGTGAAAGTTACAAGCACTGTACACATAAATATGTATTAGGGCTACACGAACATGTGGCATTAAAATCCGTTCAGATTTTTATGTTGGTACATATTTAGAATTCGAATGCATTTGAAGAGGGATGCTTTTCAGGGAACATTTTTTATTTGATGTTCTTCCACATTCGCTTAAAACAATGATAACGCTCAAATATATTGTTCACCTCTTCCCAGAACTCGACCTTCTCTTTAATGTTTCCTTAATAAGCGATGATCCTTAGGATGAACCTTACTCATCTCTCGCAAATGATAAAAGGCGTTAAACCAAGAGATAATTTCTATTGTCGATACTTTGATATTTGTGCATACAGTTTCACTGTTGACTGTTGTAATGACGCTCGAAGTGAAGTCATCGAAACTCGGAGAACCAACACTTCTTAAGATTCTTATTCTCTGGAAAGATGGTGTAAACACATTATATTTACGTTTCCTGAACTAAACTGATATGAAAGCGAGAGATGTTTGATCCCGATATAATACTGTGTACATAACAAGTTACTGCCTCTTAGTATTGTCATGGTTTTTCCTGATATTTGTTTTGGCCTGCCGCAGTCGTTACACCCATTTTCTGTTATATACATTGTTTTCGTCCCTATAGATAGAAACTACGTCATTGGTGCCGCAGGCATATTGCTAATAGTTTGATTGAAATTGTATTTCTAGAAATAGGAAGAGGGATACAGGGGGACCTAACGATATATGAGAAAGATGGTGAAGAGAGAGAGGGGGAGGGAGGGGAGGGAGGGAGGGGAGAGGGAGGGGAGGGGGAGGGAGGGGAGAGAAGGGAGAGGGGAGGGAGAGGGGGGAGGGGGAGTGAGAGAGAATGGGAGATAGAGGCGGAACAAACGAGATATGAGATAGATAAAGAAGGGGGAGGGAAAAGAAAGAGAGACAGTGAGAGAGGGGGAGAGGGAAATAAAAAGAGAGATACTGAGAAGGAGAGAGAAGGATAGAAAAAGAGTGAGAGAAGGGGGTAGAGGGGAATGAACAAGAGATAAGCTAGGTAGAGAGAAGAGAGAGAGAGAGAGAGAGAGAGAAAGAGAAAAAGAAAGAAAGAGAGAAGGGGAGGGGGAGGGAGAGAGAGAGAGAGTCGGAGGGGGGGGGGGGGGGGGGGGGGTGAGAGAAAAGGTAGAGGCGGAACAAACGAGATATGAGATAGATAAAGAAGGGGGAGGGAGAAAGAAAGAGAGAGGGGGAGAGAGGGGGAGAGAGAAATAAAAAAGAGAGAGACAGAGAAGGATAGAAAAAGAGTGAGAGAAGGAGGTAGAGGGGAATGAAGAAGAGATAAGCTAGATAGAGAGAAGAGAGAGAGAGAGAGAGAGAGAGAGAGAGAAAGAGAGAGAGATACGGAGGGGTGAAAGCATCTTCCAATAATTTTCAACGAAATCTTCCATAATTGTTGTAGGGATATGATTCATGTGCCTTGTATAAATAATAAATGAAAATTATAATTTGTAAGATTGCTACTATACGGACGAACACTAATTATACCTACACCTGCAAACGTAATCAGTTATCTATGAAGATTTTAACCCGTTACCTCCGGGAGCCAGGTGATCAATGTATTAACTCTATGGGAATTAAAGAATTTAGTAGTGAACGGGTAAATTGCACAACCCCAACACAACTTTACTATGGTCCGTGAAAATGCGGGGGAGGGTTGAGGGCGTAAACTAACACAATAATCTTTATGATTTCCATAAAAGGGATTTGACAAAAAAAAAACACTAGTTCTCTATCCGTGCTTTTATTTGTTTTTATCTACAGGCCGACACAATGCGATGCATATAAGGAAGAGGATCCTTATTATTTTCATATTTTCTTCCAATTTTTTCCATTTTGATTTTCTAAATTGGAGGGATCTAGAGTCAGTCATGCGAGAGTCAACTGTTTACATTGGAAGTCGCAAGAAAGATATAAACATTGTTTTCTGAATATTTGTTTATATGTAAAGGCCATCACAGCATGGAGGCATATTGCTTTGGACGATAATCCTTAGCCTTGTCTCGTGCACTTTTTCTTTTGTTTCATTTTAGAAATTAGAGGGAAGTAGTGGCATGCGAGTAGCAATTATTTAAGTGATAAACTCAGAAGAAATATATAAACAGACCATTTGACGATACTTTCTGTATGCCATAACGGATATAAGAACCACCGCGGTTTTCAAAATTGCTTATTTATCAACTGACATTAGTGTACGGACATCCGAAATCAATCCATTTATAGTGAGAATCCATACCGGGCTCCGGATCACGTGGTGTCATCTCCCGGTGACGTAACAATAGGTGGTGATTCACGACGTGTTGGTCACGTCGGTGTAAATATTTACGAAAGGTATCAGCGGTTATTAAAGGAGAGTTTGTAATCAAAACCGAGCGTTAAATTTATGATAGTGAAACCACATAATAACGTGCCAAAGATTTTCAGATGTACAGAAACGAGTGATCTGCATATTGATGGTGTCATGGAATTGTATTATTATTAATATAAAACAGGAAGAAAATATGGGGCAAAGGGAGTGAAATAGGCGACAAATTGGAATGTCAGTCTATACACCTGACTTAGTACAATAGAGGCTTATCCTTAGGAGTGCAGTACAGTTAGGCTGTCATAATTGAGCCACGACATATTTTGTCTTAATCGGACCAAAATTGAAATGGGCATACGGATTGCAGAAACGGGGCCACAAGGCTATCACAATTGTGAATTAAGCCAGATCTACAGTTTGGTTAAGAAGAAATTACAAGAACAAGCAAACACAACAAAACATACATGTACCGAAATCTTATTATATCTCAGACTGTACTGATGACAAAGGCTAGAATTTGATAATTTGTGTTGTGTATACATGTAGTTATGATCTCAAATCTATAAATATTCGATGAAAATACTCCTTTTTTAATGATCATATTCACCTTTTGTTAATAAAACTATAATATAACTTTGTTTATTTTATTTTCAGTTCTTATTTGGACTGGGGGCGTGCAACGGAGGCAATTCTGATACCAGTTCCGGCTCTAGTGATGAAGACGGTGTCAGTAAGTTGAAAAGTTTAAATATTATAGTATCTATCAGCTGAATTACCCAAATGAACTCCGATAAAGTGTTTGAGACCTTGGCATCGTGTCGTGAAACCGTCATAATTACAATTGTTTTACCATCTCGTTGAAACGCGTGTTAATATAAGTAAACGCGTTTCCATGTAAAGCGCATGTAGACTTTGAGAATAGTGCACTTTATAAGAATCTACTTATTCCTATTATCATTATTATCATTATTATTATCATTATTTTTTTTCTTTTTCTTCTTCTTTTTGTAAATTATTATTATTATTATTATTATTATTATTATTATTATTATTATCATCATCATCATCATCATCATCATCATCATCATCATCATCATTATTATTATTATGTCGGGTTCATAAATCGTTGCGACGGATTCGAATCAATATCAACTTAAAATGTATCGCAAGTCTGTTTTTTAGCATAGGCCTATTGTAAATTTGCGATCGATAGGGGTAAATTTGTCCTAATTTCTAAGACGGGTGATGAGCTACACAAGTAATATGGCTCCTAACGCGAAGCTATGTTTAGGGGGTGCGGTAAATTATGCTCACATTCTCTAGGGGTGGAGTCAGTGTATACATTTTCAAACGTGTATTCGATTCTTTTTCTCCCGCAACCCCGCAACATTTGCTATGTAAGGAACCATATCCATGGTTTAACTGAGAATTGAAAAGCTCACCTGCCACTTTTAAAGCTGGATCCAGTTGCATTTGTATATTATGAAAAAACAAGCAACAGACGAGCAGACAAAATAGATCCCAAAACGTTATTTTTTATTTTATTAAACATACTAATTTATCTTAAAATCATAACCTAAATACGTAAGATACCTCACAAACCAAATACCAAACCAAAATAACGATAGCATATTTCAAACTACAAATATGAATATTACAACAAACGTTTTATTTCAAAGAAATTAGATTTCAAAACAAGAGTACATTCAATTCATTCAATTTAAGATCCTGGGAGTCCGGCTTTGCCAATGTGGAGTGAATACCCTTCCTTAAATAAGCAAACAAGAAAAGGCATGTCCTGATATGTACACAGCAGAAAAAAAGAAAAGAAAGTGGACACGATTTTTAAATAAATATTTAGCCTAAACAATTCTTTCATAATATGAAAATAAACATTAATCCTGATATGTAATTGGAACCACACCATTCATACATGATTGAGTATAACTATTTAACAATAAATGAGCTCCTGAAAGAAAATTACCAAAATTGGGCACAAGGTCATTGCAATGTTGATGAGCATTGGAGGTATCCCATGGCTCGTCCACGATCTTGGGTGGAAAGGAGAGGCATCTTGATCTTGCTTGTCAAAATCACGCAGTCCTGAGAATACAGTTGACATCCAAAGCTCAATCCTCCTCAATGTTCTCATTCTTTGTTTTCATTGTTGATCATGAATGTATTAAAGATGCACATGTTCATCAAAAATTGAATGACTGCTTGCTTTATTTTTGCAATTTCTTTAATCAGACCTTCTAACGGTTCAATGAGTGTGCCCATCCAACATCAAAACTTAATCTTAATAATTGATGTTGGTAGAGTATTAATTTGATATAAATTTAATTTTTTGACGGTATACATAAAAAATGTAAACAATGCAGAGTGTCCACTTTCTTTATTTGCTGAGTGTATTTTCACTTTACCACTCACGTCACGGGGACATACACATTTATCGGTTACTGTTCCCACGCACAAAACCGCACATGGCACTTGAATGTGTATTTATTTGTATGCATTATGAAGTTTCGTTTACCTGAATATTTTTATATTATGAAAGAAAGTGAACAATATATGAGAAGAAATAAGTAATTTATGAACCATTCAAATTAAATGATGGAATGATGTACATAGAAAAAGCGAAATAAGTTTACATTTACACACGTATATCAACATTATTGTGTTATGTTGTGATTATTGGAATTTGTTAAACATCATATTTACTATGTTAAAACATTCTTATGCATAGAAAGTGTGTTTTCTCTAGAAATTTAATTATTCTCGCGATAATAATGATTAGTAATATTGAATGCTACAGAAATCAAGTAGAGAGTGCATATTTTTTTTTTATTTCGCGTTACATAAATAAAACTGTGAAATTATTATTGTCTCTAATCGCGTTCCAGGTTGCTGATTTTAGTTTGAATTCAACTTGTTATGTGGGTGTTAAAGTAGTAGAAATTGTGAATTTGTCCTTTCTTGTGTAAAATTAATTTAACTCTAGGTATTTCGCCATCTCCAACACTTGGAAATGGGAGAGAAACCACCATCCCTAATCACCGCACACTAGACCCAACGGAAAGAGGCATGTCGTAATTTTTTTTCTTGAACCATTTCATTTTCACTCACGTCTCCAAAAAAGGGGGAAGAACGTCGCAAACAATGTTTCTTTCCAACGCTGCACATAATTGTAACTCATGGTATTGCATCAAATATAACAGAAAAAAGCACGATATAATTTTTTGTTTTAAATCCTAAAATGTTTGAAGGCAAACGCGATAGATAAAAGAAATTGGTGGTTATGAAGGAAGAACAAGAAAATCTACTTTGGACAATACACACTACCTTGATCTCGATTATAATCGAGAATGCATGACCATCTATTTTTCATGTGTGTGCGTCTATACGAGGCAAAGTTACATGCTACTTTCTCAAGTTAGCTCATTGATTACTGACAGATGATGTCACAAGGGGAATGAGATCTGGAGGTTTTGGAGGGTGGAGCTTAGCAAGTTTGAAAAACAAATGTTTCAAAAAATATTTAAAAATCTAGGAAACAAATACAGAAGTCTACATATGAGATGTATGCAGGACTGCACACCAACATGAATACACTTGTATTTCGATGTCATGGGCCCTTTAAGCTCGAGACAAATCAAATGTCTATGTCTATTGAACGCTGTATGTCACGAAAGCCTTTCAAAAGGTGAAAGAGAATAATATTGGTAGCGCACAAGATTTACAGATTATTTCACGACGCCCTATCGTATTTTTTATTGTATTACTCGAGATAGTACTATAAATGTGCATGTAATTAGTCTTCAATATGACATTTTCATTTTCTCTTTTGTTTCATGTATTATATATGATTTGAAATTGGCTTGTTATAAAAAAAATATCAACAAAAAGCTTTGCGCTCAAAAGATTTGTATTTCTTTTATTTCTATATTACTTGTTTGTTTTCTAGCTCACTCCATCACATGAACTCTTTTTTTTTTACCTGCTTGCAACAACACTCAAATTCATTGATTTTCTTTTGAGTACTTGTATAGAAAGACCACCTGTCTATAAAGATCACATCTTATGTTTCTGTTGAACAGAGTGTATCATTGAAACATTATCTTTCTTGAGTGGTCTTTATAAACAGGTTCGACTGCATAACGTTATCCATTTCTTGATAAACAATATATGATTATGACAATGCAACTAACCCTCTCTAATTGCTCGTTTGCCAAATGTGGAACGAGTTCATCTTACAACAACAAAATAGGTTGAGTACTGGTAAAGATGACCAAAAACAAATTGTGAGCCTTTTCATTCTTTAATGTCAGTTTGTAAGAATATCATAGAAGAAATGTCTCCTATAAAGTATTACTCTTAAAAAACGCACTAATAATTATTCGAAATGGACAACAGTTCCTGTAAGGCAATACGAACTCAATTTTTATCCTGATTATGAACAATTATGAAAGCTGTGTTGAATTTGAAATATAAACCTATTTGCTCTGCCAAAATAAATATCTTGTGTATATGTTTTATCTTCTCATGCTATTGAAATGAATCAGTACGAAATGTAATCCAAAGGTATTATATTGAGTTAGTAACCAGACGAACAATCTAGCAGTTGGCCAAAGTCATGTAGAAGAAATCCACATAATTAAAAACTCTTTTTATCAATTTTTTCTGATTCAGGAACTAAAAATATTACGCTTAACTGCGGTAGAGATTTCATCAACTTAGGTACCGTTGTCTACTGCCGGACTGACACAGCAGCATGCTCAGACACTCCGATGGCTGATTCCGCCTGGGAATGCGGTGGCGCAAACGTGACGGATCTTGTACGTGAACGTTGCGACGATGAAACGACGTGTATGGTTGAGGTACCAAATTCACTCGGAGATCCGTGTCCTGCTATCTACAATTATACGAACGTTACATATTCCTGTAAAGGTAATGGGTCATACCAACAAATATATTCTCCTGGGGTCGTTTCACAAAGCCTTTTTCGATGACAAATGACAAAAATCAGTGACAAATCTGCTGATGACCAATCAGAAGCAAGGATTTCAGTAGCTTATAACAAAAACTGTCATTTGTCACTGATGACAAGTTTGTGAAATGCCCCCCTGGTCTGGAGGTTTATTCCTCTTTTCCACGTTTCTCAATTTTCTGTAAAACTAAAAGCAGTTGCACACGATGTGTCAGTTCACTTTCGTTATTATCATCATTTTCATCATTACCTCCGATTCCAATACTCCCCCCCCCCCTCTTTGTAATTATCTACGTTGCTAGTTACAGACGATGCGTTAATACGCTTGCGTTACTACATGCGCTAATACAGCCCCTGGCAGTTGCACCCAAATCGTCATTTAAATTGCGTCATTACTTGAGATAATACAGCCTCAAACTCTTGCACATGAGGCGTCAAGCGATCGCGTCAACAGGGACTTTTAGATTCGCACGAAAACAATGAGGATTGCTACGATCGACGTCCTTTTAATGCACTGCCTTGAATGAACGTCACACGTATCAGTCCATGCAGATCTAAAAGTCCCTAATATATGCCCTTATAGAGCCTTTATTATAGCCTCCGAAGACAAATAATTTATGTGAGGTCAGAGCCTCTGTCCGAAGCATAGCTTATTTGCACTCTTTTTATTCCAAGTCGTTCTGACATGGCGCTTAAAGGCTGCAGATTTCGCTGACGCTACAAGGATTACACAACTATTTCACTGACGCTTCAAAACTTTCATAGGTCGCCGACGCTTCAAGGATTGTACAACTATGTTGCTGACGCTTCAAAGACTACATAGGTCGCTGACGCTTCAAAAATTGCATAGGTCGCCTATGCATCAAAGATTGCAAACTGTCGCTGACGCTTCAAAAACTGCATATGTCGCTGACGCTTCAAAACTTGCATACGTCGCCTATGCATCAAAGATTTCATAACTGTCGCTGACGCTTCAAAAACTGAATAATTATGTAGCTGACGCTTCACAGAGTGCATTAGTACGTCGGTGACAATGTTGAATGTCAGACATAATTTTAGTGCATTAGTGTATGCTGTTTTTTCTATTTCAGGTATCAATGTTTTCTTCCCAGGAAACCAGTTACACATTTAAAGTTAGGGATGTTCCTTTCCTGGGGACCAAGTGACGACTTATTCCATTAACATGTTACCTGTTGCTATGCTATGCAAGCCTCAAGCAAGCGTTTAAGTTGTCAAGAATAACCTTTGTTTGAAAAAGTATGCATTACATTTAAATATTTTTAACTTAGTGAATCGTTCTCTTGGTTCTTGGTTTCTCTCTCGGTATAGTTCCTTCTACCTTTCAAGATCGCATGTCTTCCACGTGTTGTTTAATATTATGGAAGTAGTTTGCCCTTGCTCTCTTTGACTTGTCCTATCAGGATAGTTTGTTGAAATCCTGCCATATTCAATACTTCTTTGTTGTTTTTCATGACCTGGTTCCATGGTTTTTCATCTTTTTCCTATCATGCTTATACACCCAAGTTTCGAATGAGGTGGTTGTTTTTCCTACAGTCTTGGCTCTTCTCCACGTTTCAGCACCATTCAGCAAAAATTAGCTTAGCAACTTTGATTTAAATTCACATTTTGTCCTGTAAAACAGTCATTTTCACTATTATTTCAAAATATTTCAGAGCGTTTACTCTCTATCTCATCAGCGTATGCTTCATTAACTGTAAAGATAATTTGAGTTTGTTTTGTTGTTTATGTTGTACTCGTGGTGGTGGTTATTGTTTTTCTTGTTCTTATTCTTGCTGTTGTGGTAAGGCTGTTTTCCTACCTCAAACGTCTGGGGGTTCTCCATTTGTCAGCCCCCCCCCCCTATTCGAGGTTCAGCTCTCGCTGCAAGGCCTTCCGTATGAATACATGAATTATTCACGTAATCGGGGGCAACGTATAATATGCCATTTTCGTATTGTAACCAAATGTATAGTACATAAGTCTTTTTGAAGTGCCTCAATACAAATTATTTCATTCATATGATAATAATAATAGCATTCCAATAGTCAGAATGCAAATTGCATATATTAAGTGTTGCTAGGTAGGTCAAGCCACAATGTTTGTTTTACCAACGACGAACGTATGGGATACTGTCTATTGAAATACTCTTATTCTTCTCAGGTGACTGAAATAATTTGCATTGAGGTACTTCACAAAGACGTATGCATTACATTTGGTTACATTACGAAAATGGCCTATTCCTTGAATGATTCTTTATCCTATATGCTAGTGATATTACATAAGTCTTGTTCAGACGGATGAAGGTTACCCTAGGGTAAAGGTCGTGTTAAGAGCTAGTCGAGGTAAATATGGCGACGTATATGGCGGGCCAAGCATGCTACTATCCGTATAACTATACGACTATACGTCTATCAAGCCGGCCAATCAGAACGCAGGAAACTGTACATCTATACAACTATACCAGTGGCGGATTCAGGGTGCACAGGGGACATGTCCCCCCCCCCCTCCAGTAACAAAAAAGGAGAGAAAAGGGAAGAGGAAAAAGAGGGGGAAGAGAAGAAAGGGCAGAGAGAGAGGAGAGAAAAGGCGGAAAATGAATAAAAGGGGGAAGACGGAGTCGAGAAAAGGGGGAAAAGGAGAATAATGAGAAGGAAAAAGAAAAAAAGGGGATGATATTATGAGAACTTTTTTTTTTTACTAAGAGAAGAGGGGTGGGAGTAAGAGAGAGAAAGGGGGATGTTGGTGGAGTCAGGCTCTTACCCCCCCCCCTCTCTCTCTCTCTTCTCTTTCACCCCCCCCCCCGTTTTTTCAGGTAATACAAACCATCAAACCAGGACATCACATAATCCCAACATAGTAATTCTAAGTAAAATAATTAAGGACATGATTGAAATTGCCCTAAATTTCTTGTCGATTCTCTGTACCGTTTAGAGACACTTGTGAGATATAACCATTATCCAAAAGTGAGCTGACATGATAATTCTACCGTATGGCCAACACAATCACGGAAGAGGAAGTTGCGCTATTTTTTAAACATCAAGTTTTCATACAGCTCGGAAGAGGCGAGGCTTGAATAAAAAAAATATTAAAAAAAGGAATACGGAAACAAGACAAAACTACATTCAGTCGTTATTTCTTATTCCTTCATGTTTTAATCATATACCAGTCCTCATCCATATCCATAGCTAACCACAAAAAGTAACATGACTTTTCAGAATCTTGTTCATTGTATAGAATTTCTATGTGGATTCTAAACTAATCGTTTTTCACCTTTGCTTTCTATGACTCTTAGAAAAACATTTATCATAATTATGGTGAATTTAAAAGCGGAAGTCACCAAATAAAATTATGGTAGTTGAAATAAACACAAAGGCGAGTAAATGGTAAGGAGAAAATGATAATGGGCGAAAGACAAAATCTGTTAGCACTGTCAACATCTGTAACACACACCTTAAAGACCAACTGTTAGAGTGACAACATTTGCACAATGGTAGATTTACCCTTCTTAACTTAGTGAAAGTGTATGTCATTGTTGAATGTTGATTTTACATTTTAACAAGTTTTAGAACGCGAGAATTAAGCGTTGTCTTTACTTAACTTCAATTCTACCTTCCTCGTTCTATACTAATACTATTAATAGTAATAGTTGTAGTAGTCACATATGTAAAGCGCTTAATACTACTTTTCAACGCGCTTTACATTGTACTTTACATCAGCCCGGGCATTGGATGCATTTGCTATACACACTAAGAAAAAATGGTGCAACTATGCACCTTTAGGGGTTCAAACCGATGCAACAATAGCAGCACCTTTAGGGGTTAAATCCTGCACCCTTTTTAAAGGTTCAATCCTGCACCCTTCAAAAGGGTGCCAGATTGAACCTTTTGGGGGAAATGTTAGTACCCTTTATGGTTCAATCCTGCACCTTTAGGGGTGCAAACCGATGCAACAATAGCAGCACCTTTAGGGGTTCAATCCTCAGAATGCACCTTTTAGGAGACATGTTAGTACCCTTAATGGTTCAATCCTGCTCCTTTAGGGGTGCAAACCGATGCAATAGCAGCACCTTAAGGGGTTCAATCCTGCACCCTTTAAAAGGTGCAATTCTGCACCCATCATCGAGGAATACTCGTGACATTTGCTCGTACACATATACATATTAAACATGCATGATATTTCTTGGTTAGTAATCATATAATCAATATATATATTGCTAAAACGTGAATGTAATTGTAACATGATCAGACAAAATAATCTATTGGTTAATGATTGCCGAAGGAAAATACAAATCACAAAATTGATGTGCATTGTCATAATTTGTTTAACAAAACATATGATAAATGTATTTTTATGTGAACACGTGGAAAGTAATCATGAATAATTATGCATGCAATATGCAAACTTTTATTTTGCACCTTTTTGGGTTGTTAGGGTTCATTTTTGTGGGAAGGGTGCAAAATCTTATATTGCACCCTTTTTTGAACCCCTTTTCCTTCAATAGGGTTCATTTTTATGTAAAGGGTGCAAACTCTTATTTTGCACCCTTTTTTGCACCCTTTTTTCTTAGAGTGTACACACATGATAGTGCACACGCTCCACTCCCTTGGGAGCATTCCGTAGGTTTTTCCCTGCTTTACCCCCGTTGTGATTTTGTTCTCATTCCTGCAGCTTTTCCACAGCATCTGACGTGGATCAGAAATTATACTTTTGGGTTTATAGACTTTAAAACGACCTTCACGACCAGCCTGAGGATAACCCTAAATTCCAAGGAGAGGACCTTTATCTGGGTACCATGCCTGGAAATAAAACGATGGTTCCAAGAACCTTACGATGAAAATTTGAATGTAGAAGTAAACAAGACCATATGCAGCACTATTACGGTGTTTTCCTCTGCGAACATCATCGTTCATGGGATAGTCGTTGGTGGGGCCTTCACCGGAGGTTTTCTCGCTCTTCCAAACGACTATCTCGGCACGGAATACTTGATAGATGTCTACACACCATCAGAAGGTGCTTTTCCCCAAGCCGCAATAACGGCTATTAGCGACAATACGAACGTGACGATCGATTGTGTTAGTTTTTGCACCATAGATGGAGATGATGTTTCTGGAAATATTATTCTAAATACGAATGACTCAGTTCTGTTGAAAACAAAATCACCCGAAAAAAACCTAACTGGAACACTGGTCCGCGCTGATAAACCAATATCAGTTGTTGTTGGAGCGATGAGGGTAAAAATACCGATAACGGGGCCACTACGAGGCGTCATCATAGAACAACTTATTCCTGTCTCAAAGTGGGGGCGTCTCCATTTTGTCCCACCCTTCCATAATGCGACAAACGGATGGGTAATCCGCGTTTCGGTGTTTTACCAAAACACCAACGTGACATTATCACAATGCGGAAACGACACTCTACAACACGAGATGCTTAGTAGCCAAACATATATTGATGTCAAAGTCGCTGAAAACGTGACCGAATCCGTTTGCATGATAATCTCAGATATGCCGGTTCAGGTTATGCAATACATGGCAAGTTCTTTACAGAATCAATCCGGTGATCCTAGTATGATATTGATACCACCAACGCAAGATTTTCATAGGAATACCACATTGCGCGTTGAAAATAAACAAGGTGTTTTGCAATATGTAGATTTTATCACCACGGATCGTGGGAAAAATAGTCTGAAATTGAACGGAACGACAGTCAGCGACTTTCCTGGACACTGCTTCAATCTTACCGAAGAATTACAGGCGATGTCAGGCTCGGGCCACGCACCGGTCAAAAGTTATTGCTACATTTACCAAAGATTGGCAGATGGAGTGTACCATGTGATTCAAAGCGACCAATCAGAGAAGTTCCTTGTTCGACTTTACGCGCAAAAAAAGAATGTCGGGGGTGCAATGCTGGCAGATTTGTCATGTCAAGAACCTGAAATGCCAAACATTACTGTTGGTAAGTATCGTCTTTACTCATATTCTACAGAATAAGAAAAAAATATATCTTGGAAATACGTTGCTAAAAAAACTGCATAGGTCGCCTTCGCTTCAAGGATTGCACAACTATGTCGCTGACGCTTTAAAAACTACATAGATCGCTGATGAAGCTTTCAAGACTACATAGGTGGCTGAAGCTTCAAAAACTGCATATGTCACCTACATATCTATCCGTCTATTCGTCCAATGCATGCTTCTGTTCTATTTGTTTTTGTTTTTGTCTCGTTTAAAAAAAAGAGGGGAAAAGGTGTTTAACAGTTTCTCCGGTTGTTCTAACAGAACAACATCGGTCGAAACTTTACATTACGACTCAAATACCTCGACAAGACTTAGCAAAATGTAAATGCATTGAAGTATTTTGTTTGTTCCAGGTCTCTTTCGTCCCTTTTGTTCTCTTTCTATTAGACCGGTTTACTAACATATTCACATTTATGGATGTTTCTTTCCTTGGGACCTACAATGTAGGAACGACTTTTCCATTAAACCCCTTGTTAATGAATGAACAACAATATTTGTAATCTAGTCAGCATGTATTAAGTGTTGCTATGTCAGGCATTTCACGAGGAAGCTTTTAAGTTGTCAAGAACAATTACCTTTGTTTGAAAAATTATGCATTACATTGGAATATGTTATTAAACCGTTCTCTTGGTACTTGGTTTCTCTCTCGATAAAGTTCCTTGTACCCTTTCAGCTCGCATGTCTTTCACTATTTTGTTTTTAGATGATCGAAGTAGTTTGTCTTGCTCGTTTTAATACTTCTTTGTTGTTTGTCATGGCTTGGTTCCATGATTTTCTCTTCCTCTTTCTATTATACACCCACGTTTTGAATGATATGATTGTCTTTCGAATAGTCTTGGTTCCTCTCCACGATCCAGCACCATAATCCAATAGAACTGACCAAACATTAGCTTAATATTAACTTTACTTTAAATTCCCACTTCTTCCTGTAAAACTGTCGTTTTAACAATTATTTCCAAATATACCAACTAGAGGTTTACTCTCTTTCTCATCAGGTTATGTTTTATTAACTGCAAAGCTTAGGTATCATTCTGATACTTGCGTTTGTTTTGTTGTTCTCGTGGTGGTGGTTATTGTTTTTCTTGTTCTTATTCTTGCTTTTGTGGTGAGTTTGGCTTTTGTCCGACCTTAAACGTATAGGGGTTCTCCATTGCCCCCCCCCCCCCGCGAGGTTCAGCTTTCGCTGCAAGACCCTGAAGGCATGAAATACTCATGTAATTGGAGGCAATGTGTAATTCCTAATTCATATTAAAGAAAGGGTTGGCTTTCTTATAGCTATAACTTCATGTGTTCGTGCAGGTGTAGTGCTTTATTGGCTCTGCAGTACGAGTTATGTCCCAATAAAAGACGTTGTCCACACACACACAAAAATAGTATAGTCCTACCACGACATCAGTTTCCCGGAACGATGTCCTTCGTATTTTTGCTTGACTTTTTGGTCGATTAAGAGTGCGTTTAACATTCAAGTTAAATAATTCGGGTTCCGGTGAACGAGGTTATGTCCGGGTATGAAATCAAAGATGGACATAGTAAGAGCATGGACCTACGTAGTAGGTCCATGGTTAGAGACTTTCACAATCCTGTGCTTCAACTGCGTTGGGTGAAGGTCATTTAATACCTAGACTTGTGGATGCCATGCCAAGAAGAAAAACATGATATAGGTGGGGTGAAAGGGGTGGGGTGGGGAGGGGGCTGTACGGACCAGTGGACTGGGATCCGGACTGGAATGTAACTGGCCAACCCTGCTTGTTGTAGTTTAACTATTGACCTGTAATCAAAGTACGCCACTAACCTGACTTATATTAATATTTGAAAAAAACGTAACGAAAATCGATCTGAGGGCATTTAACAAAAAAAACTTAAAGATGAAGTTGAGTTCTGTTCATATGATTGCATTGTGAAAGAAACGTTGTGGAATCGACCAGAAAAGGTTGATCATCTAGCATATAAGAATTTGTGTGTATTGCAAGGTTCTGGAATCATCAAAATGATAAGAAATTTGGCCAAGTCTTGGTAAAGTCACAAACACTGTACATAGAAAGATGTATAAAGGACTACACGAACACGTGGCGTAAAAATCCTACCCCGGAGTTTTACGTTATATGACATACATGTATTTAGGATATGAAGGCATTTGAAGAGCATTGCTTTTCAGGGAACATGTCTTATATGATGGTTTTCAATAGAATCAGAAAAATTAGACAAACCAATCAAAAAAAGGTTAAAGCAAAATCGGATAACAAAAATAAGAAAGTTAGGAATTTATAATGACATGACAATTTTGAAAATCACACGACAAATTAGCAACTCACTCGTGAGCCTGTCACGTCATTGCCTCACCATCCACTAATTGTTTTCTTTATATTGATAAAATAAATGTTCAATTTCCCCCTAAAACCTTATTTAAAGTTCATAAAAGATTGTGAAATGTCATGCATGCAATATGGTACAAATCAAATCACTTGGGCGGAACCATGGAGAAATCAAGTTCTTGGGGTTAAAATGGAAATTAATGGGATAAAAATATGTAAAGCAATTGATATATAGTGAGGCAATGACGTCACAAACTGATAACATTGTTCCATAGTTTTTCATATTTAAAAAAAAATCATAACTTCCTTATTAGTGATCCGATTTTCATCAAGCTTGTTTTGCTCTGTTTTTCATGCATCTATTGAAAGCAAGTTAATTTTGGAGTGGACTTAGCCTTTAACTTAAGTGATAACCTCCAGCATCGCGTATTGAAATATTGTAGCAAACAATGCCACCCGATATATCAGTGGTAGAATAATAGTTTCGTAACCGGGGTTCCCAGAGTTGGACAGGGTTAGCTGACATGATTAATTTACCGTATATCACTGATATAAATGGGTCTTGGCTTTGGGGTGGACTAGTAAGGGCCAAAAGATAGTTCGGTCATTATCACATCTAATATTCAAACATACAAAAGAAAAGGAGAATACCTGAAGAAGAAAAAAGACATGATCAGTAGTTGTTTCTTTTTCCTATGTGTTTTAATCATATACCATATCCATCTCCATAACACACCAGAAAGCAACAAGACTTTGCCTAATAATTCTCACTATGAACACGACGGACAAAGAAAGAGGACAAAATATACAGTTCCTCAGGTAGACAAAGGAACATCCCTTCACTGCTATTATGTAAAACTGTGTAGAACAGGTGTCACATGCATATTAACCTGTTTTACTCATTTTTACATAATAGCAGTGAAGGGATGTTCCTTTGTCTACCTGAGGAACTGTATATTTTGTCCTCTTTTTTTTGTCCGTCATGTTCATAGTGTCTCTTTGTCTAGAAATTATATGATGTGGATTCTATAAACTAATAGTTTTCCATCTTTAGAAACTGTATGTAGTTTTTAATGTTGATTTAACATTTTTAAAAGTTTCAGAACGCTGCGTTCATAGAACCTCACGTTTAAATCGAATCCTTTGTTTTTATAATGATACTAATAATAGTAATAGTTGTAGTTGTCACATATGTATCGCGTTTAATATTACGATTATACGTGCATTACATTGTACATTTATTACCCCTGTCATTGGATTCATTTGCTTACCCGCACATGATAGTTCACAAGCAAAATTTCCCTGGGAAGTGTTTCCCCTTTCCCCTGTTTTACCCCTGTTCTTCATTTTGTTCTCATTCCTGCAGCTTTTCCACAGAACCTGACGTTCGTTAGAAATTATACCTTTGGGTTTATAAAACTTTTGGATGGCTTCACGACCAACCTGACGATAACCCTCAATTCCGAGGAGAAGACCTTTATCTGGGTACCATGCCTGGAAATAAAAGGATGGTTCCAAGAACCTGACGATGACAATTTGAGTGTAAAATTAGACAAGACCAGCTGCAGCACGATTACAGTGTTTTCCTCTGCGGACATCATCGTTCACGGGATAGTCGAAAGTGGGGGGAACATCACTGGAGGTTTTCTCGCCTTCCCAAACGACTATCTCGGCACGAAATACTTGATAGATGTCTACACACCAGCAAATGGTAATTTTTCCCAAGCCGCAATAACGGCCATTAGCGACAATACGAGCGTGACGATCGATTGTGTGAGTTCCTGTACCATAGATAGACAAAATGTTTCTGGAAATATTATTCTAAACAAAAGTGACTCAGTTCTGTTGGAAACAAAATCACCAACAAACCTAACTGGAACGCTAGTTCGCGCTGATAAACCAGTCTCGGTTGTTGTTGGATCAATGTCTGTACAAATGCCGATGAAGTCGAATCTAGACCACGGCGTCATCATAGAACAACTGATTCCTGTCTCAAAGTGGGGGCGTGTCCATTTTGTCCCACCCTTCCAGAATGCGACAAACGGATGGGTAATCCGTGTTTCGGCGTTTCACCAAAACACCAACGTGACATCACAATGCGGAAACGACACTCTACAACACGAGATGCTTAGCAGGCAAACATATATTGACATCGAAGTCGCTGAAAACATGAACAATTACGTCTGCACGATAATCTCAGATATGCCGGTCCAGGTTATGCAGTACATGGCAAGTTCTTCTACGTCTCATTACGGTGATCCTAGTATGATATTGATTCCACCAACGCAAGACTTTCATGGGAATACCACATTGCGCGTTGAAAATAAACTAGGTGTTTTGCAATATGTCGATTTTATCACCACGGAGAGCGGGAAAGAGAGTCTGAAATTAAACGGAAATGCAGTCAGTAATCTCACTGGATACTGCTTCAATCATAACGAAGATTTGCAGGAGATGTTCGGTTCGGGCTACACGTCGGTCAAAACGTACTGCTACTTTTATCAAATGTTGGCAAATGGAATGTACCATGTGACTCAAAGCGACCAATCGGAGAAGTTTCTTGTTCGACTTTACGCGCAAACAAAGAAAGTTGGGGGAGCAATGCTGGCAGATTTGTCATTTCAACAACCTGAAATGCTAAATATTACTACAGGTAAATACCGTCTTTACTCATATTCTTGTACAGAACAAGAAAAATATATATCTTGTTAATACTTGTAGAGCTGATATGGGAGGGCTCTTCCAGCATCGTCCTAAATAAAAGTAATAACATTGGTAGAAAATACCAAGACAGTTATATGGTTCAAAGACAACTACCCCCTGGACATCCACCCCCGGAATACCACCCAGTCAACTACTCCCAAGGACAACTACCCCTAGGACAACTACCCCCTAGGGTAACCACCCTCTAGGACGACTACCCCGTGGGACCTCCGGGGATAGTTGTCCCGGGGTAGTCGTCCTAGAGGGTGGTTGCTCTAGGGGTAGGTGTCATAGGGGGTAGTCGGGTGGTTATCCGGGGGTGGATGTCCAGGAAGTAGGTATTCGGATACTCAATTATGTACATGATATCAAGATCAGTTTCAGTACTGTTTTACAGCTTGGTCCTGGTATTCAAACCCATGGTAACAAACTACAGAAGCTGTCAAAAGTAATTACAGTCATTACAATAATCAAATGTTATTGAAATAATCAAGGTAAAACTAAATTTGAAGGAATAAGAAACACAATTATTAAATCATTTCAACACCAGTTAAATACATATAATTATATTGGAGGACAAAGCCCTACGTAAATTTAGATTATTGTAAATAAAATGATATGCATGACATATAAAGAAGAATTAATCCCTGGTATGCATCTGATAAATGTCCAAAACGGATGCTCCGATATTGCGCAGCCATTTCGTCCAATTCCCTACATGGCTCTTCCTCTTGCTTTTGGAGATCATTATTTCATAATGAATCGCATTTTTCTTCCAGGTCCTTCCACGGCCACTGATCCCACCTTAGCACCCACGACGGAGATGTCAGAGGCGGAAAAGCAAAGGTCCCTGGTAAGTTGAAACACTACTTTGAACACGTGTATTACTTGCTTATTCGTAGGCCTGTAACCCCCCCCCCCCCCAACTGAGTGCTATTTAGGGTACGCATATGCGTGTCCCCGGTGGGAACACGCCTGGTATCTCTCCAGGTTACAGGCCGTCCGGGAGGGGGGGGGGGGGACCGGGGCCTGTAAACGCTTTACATAATAATAATCTTCCTTCGCCATATTTTTATTTATCACGGGATAGATAGAGTATTCAACTGTGTCCAATGCATGGGTAATCTATATCGGTGTTATAATGGTTATCAAAGAGCTATTTCAAGACCGGAAGTGAGTAATTTTGCAAAACCACTGTGTTGAACAAAGCAATCCTTCCGTCATTTGGTTCCTAGTGTTTTGTGGACAATTTCAAGCGAGCGACAGTGCAGATCGTGAGGCGAAGAAAGCAACCGAAGCTGCACACGATGCATCAATTGCTGACGTAACGCTGCGTCGCCGACTGGTGTAGTCATTGACGTGCCATGTCTGAGTGACATCGTGAAGTAAAATGCAAAGTGTACAGAGCAATTCGTCGGTTGCCCGCAAAAAGGCCACAATAGCCATGTAATATCAATAACGGTAACGGCTGTATTTCGGGCAGGCGATCAATATACCTTCTGTATTCCTTAAAGGGGGTGTAGCATGGCACATACTGGAAAACGCCATCTACGACTTCTTTTGGACAACTGCACGTACAAG
The DNA here is from genome assembly GCA_035222895.1 of Strongylocentrotus droebachiensis. Classification (NCBI taxonomy): domain Eukaryota; kingdom Metazoa; phylum Echinodermata; class Echinoidea; order Camarodonta; family Strongylocentrotidae; genus Strongylocentrotus; species Strongylocentrotus droebachiensis. The sequence continues at coordinate 74,085 of JAVYIG010004718.1, read as the reverse complement.
AATGGAGTTATCGAAAATAATATCCCTGGTGATATTCGTTTGTCTCGCAATGTGGTCAATAAGGATAACAACAGCCATGCAAAGAACGGACCCGTGTTCGCAGTGCCCTGAGTCTCAACGGTTACCCACGCCGTTTTATACACAATACCAAGAATAGATCGTCGGAACCCAGGGATCAGAAGGTATACAAGACTTTTACAGTCTTGCCGTACATTGATGGGGTCTCCCAACAACTCAAGCGCCGCCTAGAGAGCCATGGCATTCGAACGGTTTTCAGATCAGATACCACCCTACGTCAACAACTTACACGCCCCAAGGATCCAATTCCTCCACATAGATGGGACGGCATTGTGTACAACATCCCTTGTAAAGGATGTGATAGATCCTACATCGGTGAAACTGCCCGTCCGATAAAAGAAAGAATCACTGAGCATAAGAGGGACGTCAGACTCCGTCGAACTGACAACTCAGCCGTAGCCGAACATGCTTGGGATAACCAGCATCAACCAGACTGGGACGGGGTTCAGTGCCTTTCCCAGGAACGGCATTGGTATACACGGAGGGTAAAAGAAGCTGTCAATATCCGTCTCAATCCTAATAATTTCAACAGAGACAACGGGATCGATATCCCCGAATTTTGGATGCGGACGATACGCCGCCATGACACTCGCCGTCCTGCCAGCCAACAACGGTCGATTCCATTCAGCAGACAGCCCGAGCCAGCGGCCCGTTGATTGGTTGAGTACCGTATGCGTCGGCCAATAGGCCTGGTGCATCAGCCGAACCAGCGGCCGAACCAGCGGCCTTGGTGATTGGTCGATCACCGTGTGCGTCGACCAATAGGCATTGGGCGTTATTGTTCCAATTATCGATCGAATTATAGACCCCTCCGCCGGTCCTCCCGTAAAGTATAAAAGACCCTTGCTTACAATAGTTTTTATCCAATATCAATTTAATACTGTAGTAATATCATATTAACCACTGCTGGATAACACTTTGATAACAACAAGGAATTGCTTATGAGATCTGGTTGACTTTACGTCGATACTACAATGTTCTAAGCTTTTGGTGGAAGTTTTGCCTGTTGTATTTCTATATCAATACTACATTAGTTTTATTAGTAATTCTATATCAACGCAATATTAATAGTATCATAATACGATACAACGTTTCTTCAACAGGACAAAATTAAACTAAATAGGAGGAACAACTTTTGAGAGCTGACACTCTTTCCAAGGGACCTCCTTTTTGTTTTACCTTAGGGTGACCTCTTCCCTTATATTTTTTCAATTATATTTCGATAACAATATAATTCTGTAATAACATCATAGTAATCGTAATTACTGCCTTCAACACTGATCGTATTAGATAATAACTAGTTATAGCTTATGAGAGCGGGCTTTCTTTTCGGAGGTACCCCTTTGTTTTGGGTTTTGGGTACATTGCCTACCTACTTATATTTCTATATCGATATAATAATAATATCATTGAAATGGATACTACTGGTTCATATCAAGATAATGACGAGGAAAAGCTTTTGAGAACTGATATTATGTACATGGGTACTTTATTTTTGTTATGCTTTGGGTATAATTATATTACTTATATCAACTCTATACCAGTATATTACCAAGATCGTCAAATTAGATAATTCTGGTTAAAATGTGGTTTTATTTTAGAAAAGGGGAAACATCTCACGAGAGCTGGAAACCCTTTTTAGTTACTGCACTATTTAATCCATGATTGTTCTCGTACCTAGTAAATCTTCTATATCACGGCAATGAACTTTTTTGAATAGTCGGCAAAGACTAACACAACGTTATTTGATGTTAAAATTTTTCTTTATTAACGGTATAAAGATTTAACAAATGCACCTCCCAATGTACACCTATTGTTTTGATGTTTATGTATATGTGTCACCGTTTTACGACTACATGTTCCCGATTTTGTTTTTTCTTATCCAAAAGATCTACATAACATTATTGGGTCACGGCCCTTATTAAAGAGTGCACCATACCATTTATTTACGAATTCCAAATATACAAAAAAAATGAGCACAAAAAAAGAAGAAAAAAAGTAAAAAATGAATTATGTGTATGTGCATATATATATATATATATGAATATATACAACCAAATACCGCTATTTTTAGCTGGCATAAATAGTCATTTCTGACTGCAATGCCAAAACAAATTTTAAATTAACAACAACAACAGTTTTTATCACCTGACGAAGTATCGCAGTAGCATACGAAACGTCGTGATCTTTTAGATTCCGTATTGACCACATTGCGAGACAAACGAATATCACTAGCGATATTATTTTCGATACTATATCCGCAATGAGTAACGGTCAGCGCGCGCTAGCGTTCGCGAAACAGACCGAAGTTCACCTCACGTTTTGGTTTCGCGTATGTTGCAGGCACGTAAATATTTCGGCCGCGTCGTCCGTAGTCTTATACCCAATTGGCCCCAAGTCATGCCACGGAAAAGACACGTAGTCTCGTCATGTTACACCCCCTTTAATAAATGCCATACAAACAATCTCACTTTGCCCCGGCCGTTGTATTGACCATGGGATAGATATACCAATGGATTTCAGATTATTTAATGTGTCAAGTGCAAGATTAATCTACATGGACGTTTAAAGTGTTAACATGAAACTAATCAATATCGAAATTGATTATTTTGACAAGGAGTTTTTTATTTTTAAAACGGGCTCAGCATGTGCATGGTGAATGGAGCAATCCTAAATGAAAGTGAGATAATCACTGTAAATAACACCAAGTTCACAATAATTTAAATGATATAGGTGAAATCTCCATTGAAATGCAAATTCAAGGAAAGGTTTCATCTACTGTTTCGTTCGAGCCAAGTTATTCTTCACACAGTTTCGTACTGCCATTACAGGAGTTATGCTAGGGGACAGTGAATAGACAGAGTCCCTATTTAGTGATAGATTAAACCTCTTTTTTGCTTTATCTAGCAGTAATCGTGTTATTATTCGTAATCCAGTACACTAGTTGGGAACGCGGAACGTCTAAGTTAATAATCACCCTCGCTTAGTTTCGATTTAGATCTCGTTAGAGCATTATCGTAAGGGTTAAAATCCGATGGGATGCTATTAGCCTACTGTGTGTACCGGCTATTTTGAGCCAAACATTGTTTGTATTTGCATCGAGGCGACAATCCCGGACCTTATTCTTGTCCGGGTACTTCCAAATAGGTGATTTACGATTTTATATGCAATGCGTGTATCCTTGTTTATTCTCAATTACTTCAGGTACATGAATACACAGGATAGTGGAAAGAGACAAAAATACCATATCTATGTATGTATTACTTTATCTTGTCCTCTATTATTTTGTCTTTCTGGTAGATATACTCCGTCTTTTTGTTAGATATACTCCACACGGAATGGACATGGTGCATATTTTTCTGCGGGTTTTGAAGACCAGTAACCAGGGACAATAACAAAGCGCATTGAAATATTTATGAAATGCATGTAAAATATCTTTAACATTCTGGTTTACACACTCCCCCCCCCCCCATTCTCTCTCTCTCTCTCTCTCTTTCTTTCTCGCTCTGTCTCTCACTCTTTGTCTCTATCTGTCTCTATATCTCTTTCTCTCTCTTTCCCTGTCTCCCTGTCGCTCTCTCTTTCTCTCTCTACCCCTTCTCTTTCCCACTTCTTCCCCATGTCATTTTATCACTACAGTACGCTAGACTCCAAGGAGATTTCCAGACCTACGGTGATGCTGAGGCAGCCATGTCGGCATTCACCGACTACCTCGGGGATCGGGAAGAACTCGGGTCCGTCGACGATCTGGATTTCGCCTTCGACTACTTCACCGGAGTTCTCACACGCAAGCCGCTGAAGCATGCCACGGGCGACCACGCCCAGTCATTTCTCAATGTAAGTATTTCCAGGAAAATATAAGACTTGGGACCATCTTCTACTATCTCAGTTTAATTAACCCGACCCCGAGTCTAAAATCACGTTGAACCAAGCGACAGCTTAGACTAACTTCCTAAACTAAACCCAATTTTGAACGGAAGCCTCAACCCAGATCCGGGTCAAATTTTAGTCGAATTTGGGCCATGGGGTTTGCCGATTAAATAAGGTTTGAATTTTCATTATCCCAATATATATTTCTAAGATTGGGAGTGCATGACTTCAATGTTTATGGTTTCAAAAAGAAAAAAACACTAAATAGCAAGGGGACAGGTAAACAAATTATTTATTATCTTATTATGTTTTATATTACTTTTTATGCCCTGAAATAATCCATTCACATCTCTCTCCTAATCTCTCCCCCTCCCCCTCTCTCTCTCTCCCTCTCTCTCTCTCTCTCTCTCTCTCTCTCATTCACTACCCCCTTCTCTCTCTGTGTCTCTCTGGTCGTATCGATTTTGTTTCTTCCTTGAATGTACTCATTTCCAGTACTAGCTCCAAGCATTGACAAACAAAAAATCAAACTTCCTTTTGAAAGGAAGGGAAAAAGGGGAAATATTCGACCATGAAAACAGATAAAAATGATACTCAACATACCCTACTACATGTACTTCAAAATAGAGGTTATCCTGGTGATATCCTAGTATGTTTACCTTAAGGATTAGTATCTTTGGGCAAACGTGCTGAAGAGGGTCTTTTGTGATATGACTGAATCATTCGAAGCGATCAAACACTTGGTTTCAGGGCGTGATAAACATTAAACCCACCGCAAAACACTTTCACCCAATACCATTACGGGGCGCAATTATTTTTATTTTAAACAGAATAAAACAACTATAAAAACAATACAAATGTGTGTCCAGACATATTTTTACATGGATACAACAGATATATATCGTGCAATCAGTGGCGTAAAGTGGGTCTAGTTGTTCAGGGGCACTAGATTCAAGGGGGGGGGGGGGGGGACGAAAACGATTTCAATGACAAGCCTATGGAGTCAATGGTATGGTGTGAGAGGAGCCGTATCGTATTTGTTTGGTTATATGCTATTTTGGGGCTTGTGTATTTTTTTTTTTTTTTTGGTTCCCTTCCAATTCTTCTCTACGTCTCTCCCCTCTTTCTCTTTGTTTCCCCCTTTCCCTCTCTCTCTCTATATATATCTCTCTCTTTTCTCTCTTTTTCTCACCCTTTTTCCTCTCTCTCTTTTATTTTGTTATTCGAGTGGGGAGGGGGCACGTATCTCCCATACCCCCTGTAACTACGCAAACGGTTAAGCTAACGGATATAGAGGAACAGTAAACGTCTAATAGGGAGCTGGCGACGTTGAAAACCCAGATGACACTGGGTCGTTATAAATCCAAATTACCAAGAGTATTTCTTGAAATGACACTATTCCTGATTACACAACGAATTAAAATTCGATTGACCATAGGTTCTCTGTCTGCCATTCAACCCTAGGGTAAACCCCTAATTCACACGTATTACCAAAAAGATACTAACGATAATAGCGTCACATAAGAAGGAGGCGCTTGGGAAATTCCGAAAGTGGGACCTCTTATTGATTTTTTTTTTCTTCTTCTAATTACATTGCCTCTAAAGCGTAGCGTTGGACAATTTGCCGATGTGTGATTTACGTTACCCGTAATTCTTCTCGTATATGCTTCCCTTATTTCGCAATTTGGATGATTTTGCTTCGCTTGGTAGCGCATGACCAAGATGGAACGCCATCGCACAGACACAGTGGTAAAGCGAGAGCACCTATAAATGGGGCACTGGAACGTTGAAATGCAAATTAACAAACTTAATAATTAGAGGATTGGCTATACGTGTCTTCTTTTCTCTGTACTTTTCCCTTCTCCTTTTTTTGTTGTTGTCTTTGTCACTTTTGAATGCATTTTCAGTTTTACAACTCAATGGGGGGGGGGGGGGACGTGCTCTGCGTTCCCCTGTAGCTACTCCTCTGCACAGACACATACCAGGGACTTGGGATTATAGTCATAGTGTTTACGATTATGATTGAGCTGAGAACTTATTTCCCTCGAGTGTTGCTCGTTTTATGGTCTACATGAAACAGACACGGTGGTAAAATTGCAGTTACAGTTGTCCCAGGACATTCTCTTCTTTCTCAATCTCAGACGGATTATTTGTTATAGTTCATGAACTTAACGCCTCCTCCCAAAAAAGGTTATTTCCCTCTTCTCCTCCCCCCCCCCCCCCCCTACTCGTGTCTCCCCGTCATGCCCATTGCCCCATCTTCATTTCCTAAGCCAAAAGTTCATCCTTTCCCTCCACAAGTCATCACACACACACACGCACATACGCCCACACTCTCTCATTTTCTTCTTCTGCAGCCATATGTATTTCATATTGAATTTGTTGTAGTAATAGGTGATCAATTTTACCCGCTTTCAATAATATTCTTTTTTATAATTCCATTTATCGTTACTAGCTCTCTTCTGGACCGATGAGCGTTCTCTATGCGGATAAGACTAATGAGCTCCTAGCTGACGCATGTAAAGAAGGGGTAAGCAATAACATCATTATTCCAAGTTCTAGTGATAAGAGGGGCCGTTTCTCGAAACCATCATGAGTCTAAGTTCGTGAACATCCCATTGAAACGCTTGTTAACTCGATAGCACATATTTCAATGGGATGTCCAAGAAGTTATACTTATGATGGTTTCGAGAAAACGGCCCAGGCTTGCCTATGAACTCTTCGACTACATTCAAGTTTTACTTTAGAGGATGAAAATGAAAGTGATATATTTGTTTTTTTCACATGACATTGATAGAGAATTATTTAAAACAAAAGGTTGACTTCCTGTGAGAGTTGAACAGTTGGTGAGCTTTCTTATTCTGTTACATTGATTTGGAAGATTATTATATTAACAATTTTACCTCAAAAAAGATATTTGAATGTCCTAGTATGACAAGTATGGCGAGAAATGGCTTAAGGGTTTGGACCTAACATTTCATGCCATGTATGTGTATTCCCATATTCCAATTTATTTGCGCATTGCATGTGCTTTACAGCGAGATGGAGTAAATTCCTTATTACTTCGATGACCTCAAAATCCATTTCACGTTCTCCTTCCCGATACTTTGGGTACTTACCATATACCAACCATGTCTGTTTAATTGATTCAAGAGTTTTGTCTTCCAAAACATTTCATTATTACTTTTAATACGATTCAAAAATTTGTTCAGAATTTGTTCAGTAAACCGCAGTCTAAAATTTAGCTATGACGTCACAATCTGTACCCTTTTATTGATGGTATGGGAATTGTGAAGTGACCGTTTGTAATGGCAGAGCTCACAAATCTATCACACTTCACTTTTCATGTTCATTTTGTAAAAAAATAATGACTCGTTCATTTTGCTTTAATAGACCAATCACGAATGTTCAATTGCTTCAAGAGCTTCGCTTGCAAGACCATTCACGTACTTAATACAAATTCAATCACATTTTGTAGCCTTGTGGGACACCTTGAATCCTTTTATGCGCACCCTTGAACATGAAATCAATGCTTAAGAGAGCAATCGTCCTTCATAAAGTGTATCCGCAGGCTCGAGTCCACCGTCGTTTAAAAAGCCCTTCGAAAATCTTCGAAAATCTTAGTCTTTGGGGGGGGGGGGGGGGGGGAGAGGACCCCTGCATAAACGTGATTTTTTTTTTTTTTTTTTTTTTTTAGTTCGGTGCAGTTCAGTATTTTCTACTCTAAAGCAAACATAAAACATATCCGCTATCCACTTATTACAGAGGCTTGGCATATTGAAAAGGCTATATACATGTTCAAGTCTTAACATTAAAGTGTACAGCGATATTGGAAGGTTTACAAGAGGCAGGACCTTTAAGAAATAAATGCGATTATATATATCAAGGCTGTGTGGTTGATGACCATACACACGAGTTCGCATGTAGTCTATATCCGAATAAAGAACAAACTGAAGTTTAATCATTAAAAAAAGCAAAATAAAAAAAATCAACCCAAAGAAATCACACAAAAACTGCCAAAACGAAACGATTCATAAGATCACACCGAACAATTTAGTCCGGTAAATATATTCTGTAAAGACTTTGAAATTCAATATTTAGTTGGTTTGTATTAGAAAAATGATGGTATTATAATTTTCTCTTGAATTATCTTTTGTTTAAATGTGTTATTATAATTTCTGTGTAAGCGCCATATCGTGTCAAACTTCTAGCAATTCATTCGTCTAATCAACAAATTTTGTTTCAAATAGGTGGAGCTTTTACGAAAACAATATGTGAAACATGGATTGAATAAAAGAAAGAAGAGATAACGTTAAAACTGCGACCATTTACTTGTTATAGCAAGTACAGAAATACAGTGCAACCAAAGATTTTGAAACACAAGAGAAAGGTTTCCATTAATCTTAGAAACTGATAATCATAGTACTTCACCCTTTTGTCATCTAAGAAAATGTCACAATTCCTCTCTATACGATTCAACAATGTCACTATCACTGGAAAGTGTTGATGCCAGTGACCCGCAGTGTCAAAGTGTGACTTTGACGTCACAATATGTACCCTTGTTTTGATGATGTGGACATTTCGAAGTGACCGCTAGCTATGGTATTCGATAGCCAAACAAATCTATCACACGTCACTTTTCATTTTCATTTTGTGAAATGAATAGTAGATATGGGAACTAACTTAATGTTTAAAGTTATGAAAAATTAAAATATTAAATACAAATGCGGTAAAAGAGAGTGAGATTTGCCATTTCTAAAGCGTCAAATTAAAGCAAACAAAGCAATGCTAACCACGATAATAGTAATTATACTAATGATAATGATGATATTTATATAAATAATGGTATTAATAATAACTTTCTACAAAATAGTAGTACTAATATTAATGATACTATCAATAACAACATTGGTAATATTGATAATAATAGCAATTATAATAACAATTCCACAACTACTACTACTAATAAAAATAATAATAATATGGTTCCTAACTTTTTTACGTCACGAGATGACCTTGAAGTATAGGGGTCGAGCATTGGACGGAAATGACTTTCTATTTTACCTTTTACCATTCAACTCACAATAAATTTTCATAGTCTCGTCGATCAAAACAAAGTACACTCAGAGAAACAGGGAAACATTGCTTCTTTACGAAAATAAAATTGAAATATTGACCCAATATCCACCTTTGTACCTCCAGACCAGTCTGGCGTCTACCCCAGAAGACGGTCAAAGAGAGCTAGAGGTTCTGATGAATGATGCAGCAGCCCTCATCATAGATGGGGGTAGACCATCGTTCGGCATTACAACTAAAAATGCAGGTAGGTAAAGAGCCGTAGTCAGATACAGTGAACCTGTCTATGAAGACCACCCAAGGGGGGCAAGAAAAGTGGTCTTTAAAGACAGGTGGTCACTAAAGCAGGTTTGACTGTACAGCGTCAGACAACCGACAACAGGCAAACACTTCGAAGACAGCGAATCTATAAATAAATGGAAAATGTCATAATGTGTGCAAAAGAAATGGAAAACTATTGCTTTGTCAACAAGCTATATTGACATATTTTTGTTGTTGAAAAAATAAGGCTTTGGGTACATAAATTTCACATTTTGCCTTTTGAAATGTAACAGGCTTCTGTAAAGAGTTTCGTAATGGGCCAACACCCCTCCTCCTCGACCACACCCACCCATACTTCCGTACTCTCGCATCCCACTGACGACAACACCCTCCTTTACGGCTAGAAATGTTTTGAACAGGTACATCTTATACCGAATTATATTAATGCTTTTTCACTTGTACCTCATTCTAACTTGAACAAGTTTTGTTTTATTTGTGTTTTTTTCTCTCAGTTTCATGTTTTATCTTATCATCCTCCCACAGCGGTCGCTGTTGCATCCACCCGGTCCCCAACTTCATCAGCAGTCGCCACTGAATCTTCTGTGTGTGAGGGCGCCCTTGACTTGAATCTGGAGGGCGTGCATATTCCATGCGAAGTTATTAAGGAGCTGGATTCCCGCGCTTCATACCTTATCAACCTTCCCCATGGAGCGGAGGCTGTGGCGAGATCATCCTGCAGATATGACGAGAATAAGTAATTATGATTTATATCTATTATACCCCCCCCCCCACCTCCGATTCCAGTTAATATCTACCCATTGTTATTTGAGTATGGTGTCTCTTATTTTCAAACGTCTTAATCCTGTGGTAAAAATACACTGTTGAACCAGACTTAGTTCAGTAACTCGTTTATATATGTTACTGCCCCCCCCTTTCCTCTCGTGCTATCTCTCTCTTATTCTCTGTTATACTCTCTTACCCAATTCTCTTCCAGGACCATTGTCTCCTCGCCTCTTCTAGGTGTGGGCCTTATATCGGAGAGGTCGAAACAGAACTTTAGCAGCAACATAACGTTGACATTCCTCATAACCGCTGACAAGGTGCGTAACAACCTTTTAAAAATGGTTTGTATTCTAATAAAATACTCAAACGGTGCAGTTATTAAATGATCGAATTCTACTCGCACAAATTGATTTATTCTTTGTCAGCAAATCGAAAAATAGAAAAATCTTTATGAATTCTATGAATAATTTTTTGTGAAAACATGAATCTACATATAAAACGGTCGCAAATACTTTCGAAAAACCATGATAAGCTTATTTCAGTAGCCTTGTTCGTCAGCTGTGGACATTTATGAACATGGGAATGAAATGTATTTTCATAGTTTGTTAAAATTGCCACGAGTTGATTTTTTTGAAAATAATGCGTTCGCACAAAGTACATGTTTATGTGGTAAAGACCATTGAAATTGTATTGTTATATGATATATGTAAATGACTCGAAAAAAATGTTGAAATTGGTACTTTAAAATCTCATTGACTGTTCAACATATGTATTGGATAGTATGACAACGGGTATGTTGATTCCTTTCAATTCCAGTAGTGCAGTTTACATTCCTAAAAAAATTAAGACAAAAAATCTACCACAATTAAGTCATATCATTTTTTTTCAAATCAGGTTGCTAAAGTTTTCAAAACAATTTTGCTATATTCGGTTTGTCTGGATAAATGCATTCTATCATTTCCCTCATGTATGAATTAATTTACTTTACAGATGGAACCCACGTACAATAACACTCTTTGTTCGTATTGGGATAACGATGCTAGGTAAGTTATTTGCTCGCCCATTTCACTTGGTTTTCGTTTAAAATTGTGAACGCGGTCATAAATACTAACAACCTTTAAGGGCAATTTGAATACCATTGCCTGGACATCGCCTGTGATAGGCATGCACGTGTGCACTATATTGATGTTGTTATTATTATCCTTTTAGTTTAATATCACCGCTATTGTGCGAAAACAGAGAGAAACACATAATAAGTCCAGGCTGCATGTTTTAAGAAACTGTACAGGACAACATAAACTATACAAAATAAAAAATATTACATTTCATACTGTAATAAAACATAAAATATAAACAAAAAAGTACTTTGGAACAAATTGGAACACAATGAGCGCTAGCTGGTTTGAAATAAACATTTCCATCTTTAGGTCAGTTCAAAATTATCATATTGCACAATTTAAATTAATGTTATTGTTGATTACATCTTTTAGGAACTGGTCAACATCGGGTTGCTACCTAGGAGATATTGACGTCATGGATAACGGCACCATGGTCACGTGCCTATGTGATCACCTGACAAGCTTTGCTGTACTGCTAGATGTGTCTGGTACAGACGTGAGTCCGAAGAAAAATAATAATAAAATCTTTTACTTTCCCCTTTGAGAAAAAATTGGAGAACAACATTTCTTAAAGCCCTTTTAGACCCTCGTTTACAGAGAATAATGATATACATGTATAATGTTGCATATAAAATTAAAACCACTTTGCAGAAGACTTTTTAGTAGTATAATACCAAAGGTATATCTTTTAAACGATATTCTGTTAGTACGTAAATGTATGCAAAATGCAAGTCAAACCTGATATAAATCTAAGTCCAAGCGCTGACGCCACGCCATATATAGAGAAAAGACCCTACCTTGTCATACATTTACATTACAAAAGAATGTTCAGTTATTTTGTGAATTTAAAAATTGGGAGATTGTTCGGCACCACGTACCGGTGAAATTACCAATTCAGCCAGATTTAAGTAGTCATACGTATAGTGATTACAAATTTCAAATATTCATATTCATTCAAACATTCATCAGTCTGCTTTCCTCACATTTCTGCTTTCTTGTAGAGTAGTTGTTTGAGGTTGGATTTTCTTTTTGCGCCCAACTATTTCAATGTATTTTAGGAATCGGTTTGTTTTATATCTTCCAAGGATATTACATGCTTTATTACTGGTGTTGTTGATGTTGCTGTTTGGTGTTGTTTTGAGCTGGAAAGTTATTGGTCACCTCAATAAGGTGCCATCTGGAAAGAAAGTCTATTTTTCGTCTATTCGAGACGACAGACTGAATATTGATAATAACGGACAACTAATCGTGTCATAAATCAATCTTACCCAAAACAGATTCCACCGCAAGATGAATTCGCCATGGGTATCATCACCTGGGTCGGGTGCAGCCTATCAATCGTTGCCTGCTTCCTGACATGTTTTGGTTACACCTTCCTCAAGTAAGAGATACGAATATGACCCCCCCCCCCCCCCCACCCCCCCCCCCCCCTCCCCCCCCCCCCCCCCCCCCCCCCATTGAACATAATTGCAAATACTTCCAAGAGATCATCCCAATGGCACTTTGTGTACTTTTGAATATCCATTCGGACTACGTAATATGTTATTACAATGCTTGTTGGTAAATGGTAAATGGGTTCAAAGTCAAAGTTCAAAGTTCTATTACCATTTTCAAGAAGAAAAGTTCAAATTATGAACGAAAATAAATTACAAACAAAATTTTACAAAGTATACGAAATAAATTAAACAAGTGTTATTTTCCTTTGCATAACAAAAAACTTTATTTATATTATTTAAGTTACAAGGAATTATAAGATACTCACATCATACAATCTAATTCAAGAAAATAAGAATGTTGCTGTATATATATATATATATGTCAATTTGAAAATGGAGCGATCCACTAAAAAGCATGGCTTGTAGAGTGTGAGCAAACTACTGGGCTATTAAAGCTTCCTTTAAGTTGATTCCTGGAAAATAATAATAGCGATATTAATATTCATATATGTTTCTAAAGGGTATGATCAATTTGAACCTATGCCTTTTGTGGGTAGAATAGTCAAGCTAATGGACACCATTTGGCGCGCACCGAAGTGAATTTCCAGATGATGTTTATGTGTGCAATTCATAATCTACAAGTAAATGAGTGTCTTATAACACTTTTTTCTGGATGTTTTTTAAATTTTATTTTACCATAAGACTAGAGGTTGGTTTGTGAGTGTGCATAAGGGTGTGTGTGTGTACATAAGAGTGTGTGTTTTCGCGTGCGTGTGCGTGAGTCCCTAGTCCCTAATTGTAATCCTCCTTTATCATTCATTTCTCCAGACTCCACAGTGATCTTATCCTGATACATGGTAACCTAGCCTTATCTGTAGGGTTAGCTGAGATCGTGTTCCTGTGTCTTAATCTTGTTCAGCATCCATCGGTGAGTCTCCAAGCCCTATCAGGTTTTAAAGATCTTCCACGAAAAAATAAAAATGCTGTGTAATCTTCTTGATCATGTTGATCATGTTATGTAATGGTCTCAGTTTACCTTCACTATGGTCTGTATTTTACTAATCCATCTTAGCTGCGGTCTAAGTTTTTAATCGTTAAACGTGATCGTAGGCCAAGTCCGCTCCAAAAATAACTTGCTTTCAATAGAAGCAGAAAAATCAGACAAACCAATCACATAACGAAAATTGAGTAAAATCGGATAACTAATATGAAAGTTATGAATTTTTGAAAAAGTATGAACAAATATGGAACAATGTAAATCACTAAACAAATTGTCAATTAGGTTATCAGTTTGTAACGTCATTGCCTCGCTATTTATCAAATGCTTCATATATTTGTATCCATTAATTAATCTTTTTATCCCCCAAAACTTGATTTTCCCTTGCCTTTGCCCAGGTTATATGATTTGTATCATATTGCGGGCATGAAATTTCTCATAATCGTATGAACATTGAAGAAATAATACTTTTTTCTCAATATTATTTACTCATTATTATTGATTCCTATATTAATAGTTAATCTAAATTCAAATTTTCATGATTTAACTGAAAATAAATAACCCTATATTATTGTGCGTCTACACAAAAGCATATTACTATCAATATAACTTGGATGCTGGGTGTGAGGAAATACGATTCTTCGGGGGGAAATGGGAAATTCATATTATCAATATAAAGAAAACAATTAGTGGATAGTGAGGCAATGACGTCTCAGACTCATTAGTGAGTTGCCAATTTGTCTAGTGATTTTCAAAGTTTATCATATCACACAAATTCATAACTTTCTTATTAGTCATCCGATTTTGCTCAAACTTTTTTTGATTTATTTTTCTGATTTTCCCGCTTCTATTATAAGCACGTAATTTTTTTTTTGGAGTGGACTTGGTATATTTAGAGAGACACAGTAGTCGGCTCCCATGGGGAATTAGACACCATTCGCATATATGATTTGTTTTAGAAGGTTTCTAAAGTCATACAATATGTTCGAAATTCGCAGTTGTCGTTAATATTATTATCGTTTTGATCAAATTTTATCTTAACTCTTTTCCCCTCAGATATCATGCACTGTCGTCGGTGCTTTGCTTTATTATCAACTGGTGGTGATGTTCGCCTGGATGGCCATAGAGGGCATACATCTCTATCTGCTGACCTTTGTAGTATGGAACGCCGAACGGCGCAAATTCAAGTACTATATGGCATTCGGATGGGGTAAGCAAATACCGTCTTGAAGAAGAGAAAACAAATCAACGAAATAAAAATATTTTGATATTGAGCGTATGATCCAATTAGGGCAAAATCGTTTTGATGTATCTTTATGTTAATTTAAGTATTATTTATTCTTTTAACTATCACTTCAGAGTCGGTCTAGTTTATGTCCGTGCAACTGGGATGTTTAGGATTGGAAATAAAGTTGTCCATTCTGGCTAGGTTTAGTTTCACTATTTACAAGCTTTTCAAGAACGTATTTTACAACAAAACCTTTACTCTATACACCGTTCTGATATTTCAAAAAAGAATAGTCTTTCTAGAGTTTGCCAATAATTGATACATTTACAAAATGACTCTTTTGTTTACGTCTTGGTAATGCTTCATTTTTTTCCCACAGGATTACCGGCTGTCTTTTTAATTGTTCTTCTATCCGCGAATCACACGAAGTTGGGAGAAGGGATAGCGTAAGTACATTTATTCCTCTGAATTTAAGCTAGGATTATCAACGTCATTCATTCACAAATATACGGATTTGAATCGAGAACCAATTGTTTAGCATACCTGTTTTTTTTTAAGACTACAGACGTTCAAATGTGCTACTTTTATGAGCGTTCATGCCCATTTCTCTTTTGAAAACAAATATATATATAATTCTTTATCCCGAAAAGAAACGTTTCCAGTAATTCGATGTACATGTATATGTTTACAATCAAATTTACTACAAAACATGGAAGTTAATTCATAGAACAAATATTACATATCCAAGCTTCTGTTGGTCACACATATGATCTTTTTACATTTTCACATTTGACATATAGCCTTTAGGAACATTATACGCAGAGAATTGTTGTTTGCGCTTTCTTGCAGATTTCTATCACATGGGTATTTAAAGCAACGTTCATATATAAGGCGAATATATTTGTTCAAAATTAAATAATATAAGATAAAAGAAGTAGCTGCCGGAGTGCAGGAAGTTCAGAGTTTGTCGGGATCGACCAGGCTTCGAATGTTGATGACTTCGCCCTCCTTGGTAACAGCACGAATCTTGCCGTCTTTTTTCTGCGATTGAATTTTTTTTTCCTGCGTCGACGATGTCAGGTCTTCGCGAATGAATGCTTTTTACATTTTCCCATGCTTCCAGTTTCATTCTTGCTGACATTCTTCTTAAAGTTGTATCTCGCGAATATCACGATGATTGCCCTCGATGTGTCTGAGCTTTCTGCTTGGGCGGTCTGGGTATTATGCGATGGCTCCTGTCGATGTCAATTTGGGTGACGGTGACATCCAACTTCAGCTTCGTGTTGATGAGGTCGACGATGGTGGCTTCCGTGTGTCGCCGGTTGTTCTGGATTACCGTGGACCCTTAAGCAAGTCGTCCTAGAGTACTGCTCCTGTTACTCTTGGGCATTGGCTGAAACAGCAAGCTCTTTCTCGATTCGATTGACCTTCTCTTGCGTTCGAGGTCATGATTGATTCAGTATAGACGTGTTGCGATACTCTTTCATAAATGACGTCTTCCATTTCGCCGGAGATTGGACCCGAGTTTGTCAGGGCATACATTGGAGAAATTAATAGAGACGAATGACTAGACAAAATGTTACCGATGTGTAAGTTACCTCCATACACACACATCTGTAACCTGTCATCGACCAATACATGTGTCTTTGTGGACTTAATCCGGTAAAGAGTTAATTATATCATCCCTAATCCTGCATTTTGCCTTTTTTTCGTTTTTTAGTAATAACTGTTTCCTGAGTCTTGATCCAGGTCTTGGTGACTTCAGTCTGCTCTATTTCATGATACCGGTCGCCATTGTGATTGTTTTCAACCTCTTTGTGATGATACGGGTTGTTCTTCAAATTGCCAAAATGGCGGACGGGCCTACGCTACAAAGTGACATGAAGTCTAGAGTGAGGTAAGTACAGTATCGCAAAGGCTTTTAAAGGCCAGCTGTACTAGTATATAGGGGGGATTATACCACTGTTTGAGGTCACTGGACAGGTTGTTATCTCATCAACTCAGCTCTCAAATAATATAAGAAAAAGAGGATCATGGGGACCAATGGTCACCGATTAGGCATTATTTGTTATATAGAGGGCGCAAGTAGCTACACGTAGTGCAGTGTGGCTTAAGAAATCAACTTTTAGGCAATTTTAAAACCCTTTTTTTACAGCCTGTTGGGGGAGGGGGGGAATTCTTTGAGATCGTGTTTAAGCTAAAATGGCAAAAGTCAAACGTATTTACCAATTTCTTCCTGCTGTATACTAGACATTCCTTAATAGAATGTTCTAGGACATAGTACTGCGTACCACAGGTATCAATTTCATCTTATTCAAGCTGTAGTACGCATTTCCAGGTATCTGTTCAATACCGTTGGTGCAGAATGACCAAAAAGTACTTTAGTTTGATCCATTTAAGGGAATACTTTAAAACAAAAGGAATGCATTATACAATGGCGTAATATAAGATATTGTTAAAAACAGTAAAAATATGTCCTAGCACAATAAAGAAACCATTATGATAGTTCTTAATCTATGAGGCTTATGTACAGTTAGAGGTGTGAATTATTAAATATCAAAGTGATGTTACGTAGCAAACATGTATTGAATAGCATCTGTCTCTCTGATCTTCTCTGCTTGTTAATCGTCCCTTGTATCTCTCCCTGCATTACCTATCTAACTGTCATTCTGTTTGTATATCTCATCCCATTTCTCTTGCTTTTTTCTCTCTATTCACTATCTTTTCTATTACGTGTATGTATACCTGCCTCTTTCACTTCTCACTCCTTTGCTCCTTGAAAACTTTCCATAAATTTGCCACCCTTTCTTATATCCTCTTTACTACCTCGAACACAGGCATGGTACGAAGGCGATTTTGATCCTTCTCCCCATCATGGGCTTGACGTGGGCCTTTGCCTTCTTGGCCATCGAGAGGGCGTCTGTCGCTTTCCAGTATATCTTTGTCTTATTAAATTCCTTCCAAGGGGTCTTCATATTTCTCGTCCACTTTGTACGGAATTCTGAGGTAAGCAAATGTGGCATGACAAGAAAAATACAAATATACCGTTGAAAATATCAAGTTGATGCGATGCAAACTCACGACATGAATTTCTTATAAATCAAACCAAAGTCGTAGAATTTCATCAGCTTTGTCCAACACCTTTCAACAAGCACGAACATGTCAATGACACATTACATGATCCGAACATAAGTTCTGTGAATACGGTGGGATATTTATAATGCCGTTACGTTGACTTCGAGTGTATGTCATGTTGTTTGGTGGAAGCCCCAACAAATATTGAAATGAAAGTGTTATATATTAATTAAATTACGATTGAATAAAGCTATTAAATCATTTGATATGTTTCAAGTCTCATCATTTGATCTCCGTTTTTTATATATATTTTGTTTACATACCACTGTTTCTTCTCCCAGTTCCTTGAATGATTGCAATAGTTTCCTCACACCACCGTTCCTTACAATTATGTCAGCGTACTCTTGCAGTGTTCTCCCACCCTGGGGCTTAATATTCTCTTTCAATTTTTTGTTCTAATATCTTCTACATATTACCTTTCAAGACACTGTCATTTCATGAATGTGTTGTGAGTAAAGTATTTTCGATATCATTTTTCGTTCTTCAGGTACGGCATGCTGTAAAGCGGAAGAGAGAAAGGTGGTTGGTCAGTCAAAGCAGACAGGGTGACTACCGGGTGAAGAACACTAAGAAGACGTCGAGCTCTGCAGTCGACAAGACAAGTTCGTCCATGGCAAAAACACCAGAACAGACCATGACGCTCATGAACATGAACACAGAACCAGTTTTTCCCATTTGTATTCCGGACGAAAACGAGAACTGAAGTTAGATCACAAAAAAGAAAAACCACGTGGCATACACAAACAGAAAAGTCATGCCAGATATCTTGACATGCATGAAAGTTGGAACTAAAGCGATGTTTGTCGGTACAGTTGTTGATTAAAAAATGCAACTATTAGGTTAAAGCATGAACAGGAAAATCATAGTGACAGCTGTTGAGAACACGGCGTATTGTCAGATTCATCTTGAATTTCTGGAACGTCACGACTGAAGCCATGTATACCGGTTGAATTACTTTTTGATATTAGTGCGACTACAGTGATTGGAATATTACATGAAGATAACATTAGCTGTGACTACGGCCATATTTCCACGCCTCTGCAGGCCTGAACGTTCACACTTAATCTGTGTATAGCGTTTTGCTCCAAGACTGAAACAGCAGCTGAAGATGCAGAATTTTAAACGACAACCCAGTCAGAAGGCCAGAGGCCATGTCCATATCAAAGACACCTTGAACTGCATGAACATGCATGTCATTTTTAAACATTGTACCGGTAAAACTCCTGTGATTGGAATATACAAATACAACCTGTACAAGACAAGTTGTGACAATGGAAATAGAGGAGAGACACAACTCTTAATAAACTTTTCCTTTGAAAGTTTATTATTTTGATATTCGTGTTGTTCTTTATCATTTGTAGGTATTACTAGTGCTTCTAGGACACCTGTCCCCTGGACATCCACCCCGGATAACTACCACCAGTCAACTACCCCCTAGGGCAACCACCCCTTTAGGACGACTACCCTCAGGACAACTACCACCTAGGACAACTACCCCCGGACAACTACCCCCTAGGAAAACTACCCCCGGACAACTATCCAAGGGGGTAGTTGTCTGGGTGGTAGTTGTCCGGGGGGGATTGTCCGGGGTAGTCGTCCTGGTGGGGGGTTGCCCAAGGGGGTAGCTGTCCCAGGGGGTAGCTGTCCTAGGGGGTAGTTGACTGGGGGTTGTTATCCGGGGGTGGTTGTCCAGGGGTAGGGTTTCCGGATAAGATTAGTTGCATGTCAAGATATTTTGTGATAGGTCACAACTCAGTGTAATTACTTCTGAATATAATACCCCTGTGCAATAATTTCGAGGAGAACTCTGATGCCAACTTCCCGTTTCCTTCATTTGGTCTTTAACTCTCTATAGCGGTGAATTTCTGGACACATTTAACCAAATTTTCTAGTATAAAGTTTTACATTTTCAATAATTCACTTTGAATTATCAAGATATTGGCCATTATAAATCAACATTAGATACATTACATGAATATGTGCTTTTCACATAATGTTGACAGACATATCATACAACACTTTTCGAGATTTAGGGGCAATCGTTGTCATGTTTAATTAATAAACAGTGAAACCTGTCTATAAAGACCACCCAAGGGAGACAAGAAAAGTGGTTTTTAAAGGCAGGTGTTCTTTATGAACAGATGCCTATAGTACATGTTTCAATGAGAAAACATTTTCAAGGGAATCAAGAAATGCGGTCTTTATCGACAGGTGGTCCCTAAGGCAAGTTTGACTGTATTTGTGTTGGTGTAAATAGAGGTTTATAGGTCGATCGCAATTGTCTGTACTTTCCTTATTGAAAGCTTCATCCAAAAAGGAATTTCTTGCTGGCTCTAAGCTAACTGTTTATATGAATATTCATCCCATCAGGTATCTTTGTACTAGATTTTCAGATATTTTATTGGTAAATTTCTATGGTTGAAAATTGATATTGTATGTAAATTAATATGTTTTTTTGCTTTTGGACCCCATGGAAGAACAGGACCATTTTGAAAATGGTTCTGAAATGGGCTATCCAACCTTATTTTTTTATCTTTTGAAATGTGCTTTATCACTTGTATGTATATATGGATTTCGGAACTAAATAACAAACAACATTCTCACGGCAGCTCTTAACGATTTCTCTCCCCCCCCCCCCCCCCCTCTCTCTCTCTCTCTTTCTCTCTCTTTCACATATGCGTAATGTTTTCAACACACTTTTGTTTTTATGCCTCCGTTACGAAGTAGCCGGAGGCATTATGTTTTCGGGTTGTCCGTCCGTCCGTACGTCCCGTTCTCGTGATCGCGTTATCTGAAGAACCGATTGATAGATTCCTGCCAAACTTTGGTCATGTATGTATCTTGCAGAGCCGATGAACTGATTAGATTTTGGGGTCACGAAGTCAAAGGTCACAGGGCTCATTATGTATGCAAAAACAGCTCGTGATCGCGTTATCTGAAGAACCGATTGATGGATTCCTGCCAAACTTTGGTCATGTATGTATCTTGCAGAGCCAATGAACTGATTAGATTTTGGGGTCATGAGGTCAAGGTCAAAGGTCATGCGGCTCATTATGTATGCAAAAATAGCTTGGGATCGCATTATCATTAGAACAGATTGATGGATTCCTGCCAAACTTAGATCATGTATGTATCTGGCAGAGCCAATGAACTGAGTAGATTCTTGGGTCATGAGGTCAAAGGTCAAATGTCATGGGTTCATTATGTATGCAAAAATAGCTTGTGAACGCATTCTCATTAGAACTGACAGATGGATTACTATTTAACTCAGGACATCTTGCAGAGCCAATGAAATGGGTAGATTTTAGGGTCATGAGGTCAAAGATCAAAGGGTCGTATATGAGAAATTGCTTGTAATCACGATATTCTGAGAACCTGTTTATGGATTACAATGAAACTTGAATTTGAAAAATTTCTTCTGTTTTGGTTTGTAAACTTGCTCTATGACGGAGGCATCATTTTCGACTGCGCGCAGTCGAAGTTCCATCTAGTTCTTCAGGAAACAAATGGATTAGAACATACATTATAGAGTAGATACACTCAAAAAAAAAAAGTGCTAAATTTAGCACTTAAAGATTCAATTTTAGCACTTTTTAGGAGCTCGCATAGTGACTGCACTCGAAGTGCTGAGTTAGCACTTGCACCCGGGCTACTTTGCTAGCACCCAAAGGAGCTGACTGTTGTGCACTTAAAGTGCCAAGTTTTGCTCTCTTTTGGGTGCTAGCAGAATAGCCCTTGTGCAAGTGCTAACTCATGCGTTGTTTGACATGCCCCATCTACATTTGGTATGTGGTCAAGGTGGATGTCCTTCGTCATTTACCACTTTCAACTCTTACAGGAAACATTTATTAAACCAACATCCACAAGAAGAACCTGAACCTGAAGTTGTACAGGGTATGGAGGGTCTAGTTGATGCTGATTTGGGTGTTGCTGTTGGTGAAGTGCATAATCCTGCAGCAGATGATGCATTTGATGATGATGATGATAGGATAGGCCTACTACAAGAACAAGATGGAGCAATGCATAATGACAGTACAAGACACTATGAATATGACAGACAATGAAAGCGGACAAAATATACAGTTCCTTAGGTAGACAAAGGAACATCCCTTCACTGCTATTATGTAAAAATGTGTAGAACAGGTGTCACATGCATATTCACCTGTTCTACACATTTTACATAATAGCAGTCAAGGGATGTTCCTTTGTCTACCTGAGGAACTGTATATTTTGTCCGCTTTCATTGTCTGTCATGTTCATAGTGAGACCAGCTGCATTTTTCATTGGTTCTCTTTTATCAAACACCAACATGACCCATGCTATGACAAACAGAGTGTTATCTGCTGCAACAGCTTTGAATACTGATGTTGTTGACAGTTTAAGGAGCAAAGTTATTCAGACTTTTGAGGCCTTGGGTATTGACCTGGAGAATGAAGAATGTAAGAATCTCTTAGCTGAATTTGATTCAAAAACAAATATTCACAAGGTAACAGCTATTATACTAACCGACCAATCAGATCAGGTTATGCAGTCAGCACTCGATGTTAAGTGCTGCATATTGTTATAGCACTCGTTTTCTGCACTCAAATATTCAGCACGTTTCGGTTTCCTTGTTAAAGTTAACCCGTCAAGTGCTGATTTTGGCACTTCAAGTGTAGAATCTCACTCAGCACCCAACATTTAGCACCTCAGTTTTTTGCGTGTAATAACACCGTAAATATATGTGAATGATTTTCCTACAAGAAAGTAGGTAGAAGGAAACTTTTCCAAAAAAGTGATATAAAAAAACATTTTTGATGGAGAAGATTGTGTAGATCATCTCGACAAAATTACTTTTTCTCTACTTTATTCAGTTAATGCAATCCATTTCTACTCAAAGAGCCATGAACTTGAAAATGGCGTCCAGCGATAGGCTAAATGAATAACAAATAAATGAATTTGTATAACTTATTAAAAATACGCTTGTGAATGCTTATTTTGTTTATGTATGTGTTCTAGCAATTCGGGATCCATTCATTCAAGCGTCTTCATAATATCTCGAGCAAACATGCGCCGTTGTTCGTGGGTCATCAAATAAACCTTAAGGTTTCCCTAACATAAAGTTTAAACTTACGGTGCACTGTAGGCCTAGCCAACACCAAAGTGCGTCACACGGAATCCTTTTTATAAATATTTATCCTGGGAATTTATTTTCAGTGTCTTCATTGCTTTTCTGCAAACTGTAAGTTTGTTCCTTTCACGATATTGTGTATGAAACTGAAAGTGATTACTTTGATATACAAAAAAATGCTTGATTTCATGTATCGGAAGAAATGTATCAGTTTGCTGTTTCTCATTATTATTCAATTATAGCTCTTTTGGCGATAGCAATGAGTTCTAACCGAAATCTAATTGAAAATCATTGATTGATTAACGATTGCTTGATTAATTGACTTATTTCGTAATGAACTTTGTAAAACGTGTAAGAAATGTTACTTTTATTACTACAAGGAAGACGATAACGTTACTGCTGGTATCCGCTTTAAAATGATAACATCAGTTTCCTGGGTCTAAGATTTACATTGATATCAAATTTGGTTGCTTCTCATAGTAAACCTTTTATTAAATAAAGTTAGTGCCAATTTCTTACACTCATGTCTAAGGGCCTCGTGCCTACAATTGAGCCAGCACGGTAGCCTAGATTTCGTGAATTTCGGCTTAAACAATGTAAAATAATAATGATGATGATCATCATGATGGTGGTGGTGGTAAAGATGCTGGTGATTATGATAATAGTAATAATAACAATATAACTAATAATGGTATTTACTACTACTATTGCAACTACTGCTAGTACTCCTACTACTACTACTACTACTACTACTACTACTACTACTACTAATACTGCTACTAGTACTATTATTACAACTAGTAATACTACTAACATTAATAATAGCTAAACTTTAATACGTCACTTAGACGAATTAGGTGATACGTATGCTAATAGTTTACATAACGAAGAATGCATTACACAATATCATATTATTTTATAAAATGCTTCTCCCATTATGATCTATCCATATGTCAAGTTTAAATTGTGTCCCATTGATCATTATGGATCTAGGGAAAATAGATTGAAACAATATATGACCATTGATCATGTGCAGTAATCAGTTACACCTTTGACTATAATTTACATGATAAAGCAGGCGCGGATCCAAGGGGGGGGGGCGAGCGGGCCTTGGTCCCCCCCCCCCCCCCCGGCAAAAAAAAAGAAAAAAAAGAGAAGAAAGGAAAAGAAGGGAAAGGGACGGAGGAGAGAAAGGGAAAGAAAGAAGAGGAAGAAAAGAAAAGAAAAGGGGAAAAGGGAGATCTGGGGGGGGGGGGTCGAAAAGGCCTTGCCTCCCAAGCTGTTGCCCCCCCCCCCCCAATCAAAAAAAATAATAGAGAAGGAAGGAAGGGAAAGAAAAAAGGAAAAGAGGAGATACTGGCGTACTGATGGGGGGGGGGGGGGGGGGGGCTTGGGGGAAATCAAATTCAAACGTGTTTTTTTTCTAATTCCATAATTGTGGATTACAAATAACGCTGAAATTACATAATTTCCGAGAATTTTCCTCACTTTTTAGTAAATTATACTTTTTTATGCGTTTGTTGGAAAATGACAAATTCCTAAATTTACAGCCAGGCAAGAAATATGATTTTTGAGATTCCTACATGTCAGGGCCCGAGGAACGGCGGGAATCGGGAGCCTCGAGCCCCCCCCCCCCACACTTAAACAAAAAGTATATTAAAGAGAAATAAAAAAAAGAAATGGAACAAGAAAGAAAGAATAGTTAACTGCCAGTGTCAACAAATAATGAGGCAACAAAATATGATCATCTGACCGTGATTAAATGCCTAAAACCCATAAGCTTCCGGGGGCTCTGCCCCCTGGATTCCCCCTAGAGCCCTAAAGTGGGCCCTTCCATGCTCATCTGACGGTTATTTAATGCCTAAAACCCCTGTGTTTTTTTTGGAGGCTCCGCCCACTTGACCCCACGCCAAATAGTGTCCTGCCAGTGTCACAAAATAATAAAGATTGTAAAAATATGCTCATCTGACCGTAAATAAACGCCTAAAACCCCTGAGCTTCCGGGGGCTCTGCCCCCTGGATTCCACCTTGGGCCCTAAGGCGGGCCCTTAGATGCTCAGCTGACGGTGATTTAATGCCTAAAAACCTGATTTTTGGGGGCTTCGCCCCCTTGACCCCACGCCTTAGTGTCCTGCCAGTGTGACAAAATAATAAGGATTATAAAAAAATGCTCATCTCACCGTAATTAAACGCCTAAATCCCCTGAGCTTCCGGGGGCTCTGCCCCCTGGATTCAACCTTGGGCCCTTAGGCGGGCCCTAAGATGCTCAGCTGACGGTAATTTAATGCCTAAAACCCCTGATTTTGGAGGGCTTTGCCCCCTTGACCGCACGCCTAAGTGTCCTGCCAGTGTGACAAAATAAAAAGGATTATAAAAAGAATGCTCATCTGACCGTAATTAAACGCCTAAAAACCCTGAGCTTCCGGGGGCTCCACAGCCTCGACCCCACCAGGGGCCCTAAGGCGGGCCCCTGAATGCTTATCTGACCGTAATTTAGTGCCTTAAACGTCTGAGCTTCCGGGTTCGGACAAGGTATCAAAATGTGTTAATCTGACCGCAGGCTCGAAGCCAGGGGGGCAGTAGGGGCGGCCCCCAAACAACCCCCCCCCTCTCAAAAAAAGAGGAGAGAAAAGGAAGAGGAAGTAGAAAGAAAAAGGAGCAGACGAAGAACATCTTTAAAAATCAGACAAAGATTAAGAGTAGAGAACGACACAACGCATCGTCTTCTTTCTCTAATAATTTAATGAAACGTAAAAGATTCCGCGCGAGGGCGTGGAAACTGAATTCAGACGAGGATTATTTTCGAAAACGGTGCAACGAATCGTCTTCTTTCTCTAATAATTTAATGAAACGTGAAAGCTTCCGCGCTTCGCGCAGGAGGGGGGGGGGGGGGCGGGGGGGACTAAATTTAAACAAGAATTAAGAGTCGAGAACGTTACAACGAATCGTCTTCTTTCTCTAATGATTAAATGAATCGTAAAAGCTTCCGCGCTTCGCGCGGGAGGGGGAACCTGAATTCAGACGAGGATTAAGAGTCGAGAATTGTACAATGAATTGTCTTGTTTCTCTAATTATTTAATGAAACGAAGAAGCTTTCGCGCTTCGCGCGGGGGGGGGGGAAACCTGAATTCAGACGAGGATTAAGAGTCGAGAATGGTACAACGAATCGTCTTCTTTCTATAATGATTTATTGAAACTTAAAAGCTTCCGCGCTACGCGCGGGAGGGGGTGGAAACTGAATTCAGACGAAGATTTTTGTCGAGAACGGTACAACGAATCGTCTTTTTTCTCTAATAATTTAATGAAACGTCAAAGCTTCCGCGCTTCGCGCAGAAGGCGGGGGGGGGGGGGGTTGGCGGGTGGGACTAAATTTAAACAAGAATTAAGAGTCGAGAACGGTACAACGAATCGTCTTCTTTCTCTAATGATTTAATGAATCGTAAAAGCTTCCGCGCTTCGCGTGGGAGGGGGAAACCTGAATTCAGACGAGGATTAAGAGTCGAGAACCGTACAATGAAGTGTCTTGTTTCTCTAATTATTTAATGAAACGTAGAAGCTTCCGCGCTTTGCGCGAAAGGGGGAATCTGAATCCAGACGAGGATTAAGAGTCGAGAACGGTACAACGAATGGTCTTCTTTCTCTAATGATTTAATGAATCGTAAAAGCTTCCGCGCTTCGCGTGGGAGGGGGAAACCTGAATTCAGACGAGGATTAAGAGTCGAGAACCGTACAATGAATCGTCTTTTTTCTCTAATAATTTAATGAATCGTAAAAGCTTCCGCGCTTCGCGTGGGAGGGGGAAACCTTAATTCAGACGAGGATTAAGAGTCGAGAACCGTACAATGAAGTGTCTTGTTTCTCTAATTATTTAATGAAACGTAGAAGCTTCCGCGCTTTGCGCGGAAGGGGTAATCTGAATCCAGACGAGGATTAAGAGTCGAGAACGGTACAACGAATGGTCTTCTTTCTCTAACAATTTAATGAAACGTCAAAGCTTCCGCGCTTCGCGCAGGAGGGGGGTGGGGCGGTGGGACAAAATTTAGACGAGGATTATTTTCGAGAACGGTAGAACGAATCGTCTTGTTTCTCTAATTATTTAATGAAACGTAGAAGCTTACGCGCTTTGCGCGGAAGGGGGAATCTGAATCCAGACGAGGATTAAGAGTCGAGAACGGTACAACGAATCGTCTTCTTTCTCTAATGATTTAATGAATCGTAAAAGCTTCCGCGCTTCGCGTGGGAGGGGGAAACCTGAATTCAGACGAGGATTAAGAGTCGAGAACCGTACAATGAATCGTCTTTTTTCTCTAATAATTTAATGAATCGTAAAAGCTTCCGCGCTTCGCGTGGGAGGGGGAAACCTTAATTCAGACGAGGATTAAGAGTCGAGAACCGTACAATGAAGTGTCTTGTTTCTCTAATTATTTAATGAAACGTAGAAGCTTCCGCGCTTTGCGCGGAAGGGGTAATCTGAATCCAGACGAGGATTAAGAGTCGAGAACGGTACAACGAATGGTCTTCTTTCTCTAACAATTTAATGAAACGTCAAAGCTTCCGCGCTTCGCGCAGGAGGGGGGTGGGGCGGTGGGACAAAATTTAGACGAGGATTATTTTCGAGAACGGTAGAACGAATCGTCTTGTTTCTCTAATTATTTAATGAAACGTAGAAGCTTACGCGCTTTGCGCGGAAGGGGGAATCTGAATCCAGACGAGGATTAAGAGTCGAGAACGGTACAACGAATCGTCTTCTTTCTCTAATAATTTAATGAAACGTCAAAGCTTCCGCGCTTCGCGCAGGAGGGGGGGGGGGCGATGGGACTAAATTTAGGCAAGAATTAAGAGTCGAGAACGGTACAACGAATCGTCTTCATTCTCTAATAATTTAATGAAACGTCAAAGCTTCCGCGCTTCGCGCAGGTGGGGGAGGGGGGACTTGGCGGGTGGGACTAAATTTAAACAAGAATTAAGAGTCGAGAACGGTACAACGAATCGTCTTCTTTCTCTAATGATTTAATGAATCGTAAAAGCTTCCGCGTTTCGCGTGGGAGGGGGAAACCTGAATTCAGACGAGGATTAAGAGTCGAGAACTGTACAATGAAGTGTATTGTTTCTCTAATTATTTAATGAAACGTAGAAGCTTCCGCGCTTTGCGCGGAAGGGGGAATCTGAATCCAGACGAGGATTAAGAGTCGAGAACGGTACAACGAATCGTCTTCTTTCTCTAATAATTTAATGAAATGTCAAAGCTTCCGCCCTTCGCGCAGGAGGGGGGGGGGGGGGGGGAGGGGGCGGTGGGACAAAATTCAGACGAGGATTATTTTCGAGAACGGTAGAACGAATCGTCTTGTTTCTCTAATGATTTAATGAAACGTAGAAGCTTACGCGCTTTGCGCGGAAGGGGGAATCTGAATCCAGACGAGGATTAAGAGTCGAGAACGGTACAACGAATCGTCTTCTTTCTCTAATAATTTAATGAAACGTCAAAGCTTCCGCGCTTCGCGCAGGAGGGGGGGGGGGCGATGGGACTAAATTTAGACAAGAATTAAGAGTCGAGAACGGTACAACGAATCGTCTTCTTTCTCTAATAATTTAATTAAACGTCAAAGCTTCCGCGCTTCGCGCTGGAGGGGGGAAACCTGAATTCAGACGAGGATTAAGAGTTGAGAACTGTACAATGAATTTTCTTGTTTCTCTAATTATTTAATGAAACGTAGAAGCTTTCGCGCTTCACGTGGGAGGGGGAAACCTGAATTCAGACGAGGATTAAGAGTCGAGAACTGTACAACGAATCGTCTTCTTTCTCTAATGAATCGTAAAAGCTTCCGCGTTTCGCGGAGGAGGGAGGGGGAAACTCGCGGCTCCCTGCACCCATCCCCCCGCATCACGTCACTGCTGGTCACCCTTACGAAAAAACTTCCGCGTTTCGCGGAGGAGGGAGGGGGAAACTCGCGGCTCCCTGCACCCATCCCCCCGCATCACGTCACTGCTGGTCACCCTTACGTACCAAGTTTTGGCTCGCATAATTTCAAATTTGGGCCCCCCCCCTAAGAAATCCTGGATCCGCGCCTGTGATAAAGAACACATTTTGACGATTTTATCTTATTCAAAGAAATGAAAATGTAATTGATAAATGATTATCATCATTATGATAATGATGATGATCATGATGATGAGCGTGATCCTGACATCTTATTGAAAAAATGAGGGGTGATTTTGATAGCATATAGTCTCAGCTACAACATACTCAAACAATCAACAAAATCCAAGCAGAAATAACGGCGATATTGCTCGCAAAATACAGGAATGTAGAATCCAGATTTGAGAAAAAGTAATCTCCCATAGGGATTACACGCAAAAAGCAATGGATTAAGTGAAAATAGGGTTATAATAAAGTAAATAGGGTTGTTTATTACATAATTTGCGATTCTACGTGTTTTAATAATCAAAGGAGATGGTACAGTGAAAGGTCAAAAAGAAAGAAAAAAGTGGAGATCTCGAGGTTGGAAGTCAAGTGCGTTTACCGATATACCAAAACATTTCCCATAGCGAATGCACGTAAACGGGAAATGGAATTATCAAATCCCACTTTGCAAGTGAAATATGAGCATAATCCAGGCATCTGATCGAAAAATAAAAGGCACATTTGTGATAGCTTATTGTCTCAGCTACAACATACCCGAAGCTCAGCGAAAACGAAGCTAAAACAACGAAGATATTGCTCACGAAAGACAGGAATGTAGAATCCAGTTTTAAGAAAAAGTCATGTCCCATAGAGAATACACGCAAAATGTGAACTATTGACATGCCTCCTTTAATTGCAAAAATACGCCATGATGACTTTGTCAAAATAAAAAATCGTTATAACTGCATTTGTAGAAATTGTCTCAGCTAGAACATATCAAAATTTGGAAGAAAATCGATCAATATTTACAGAGATACAATCAATTTTTTCAAAAATATGCAGACGTCATAATATGCAAATTGAAATTTTGAGTTCAGAGGCCATTATGATGACGTCATGAGTTAATTGAGGGTCAAATGAGACATGAAATCATATCTCCGACTCATAATTTATCCAAATATGAAGAAATAAATTGGGGTCACCTTGCATCATTAAGAGCTACAATGGATTGTGTATAGGCATGTTTTTGACCATATATGCTATGTATTACAAGAGCACACACACACGGACATGTATCTTAAACGGACGCTAATTCCGTTATTTATACTTTCCGTTTTTTGACCTGAAATTGACCGGACGGATATTGACCTTAATCATGATAAATATGAATGAAAAATGACTTTCCATTATGAAGATATGATCATAAGTTAATTTTCACAAAATGGCCCCTAGATGACGTCACGATAATTTGAGTCACTGAAAAGTCACACAGTTAGACTAAGATCTATCATCATGGCAAGTTTCATGACGATGGATTCATTACTTCTTGAGATATCCTGCGAACAAATTCATGGAAGAATAATAAATAAATAATAAATAAATAGGTGATACGTAGACCTCGTACGTATCACCTAATGATGCAATTAATAAATGCCTTCGAAAATATATACCTGATTCCTGTTTGAAATTTGGTGACACTGTGCGGGTTAAGTATCATAAAACAAGCGCATGCGCAGAAAACTCCGAATGACCTCAAGCCGGTGTTGCCCTACTTACTGGTAGATCGCCGAGCCTGCCTGTCATATCATGGTCCATGTTCAAATGCAGGCCTTATGCCTCAGTCACACCTTTGCGTATTGGGCTTGCGTATTGCTGCGTATTGCCCGAACGCAGAAATAGGCAGTCATACCCAATAAAGCGCAATGAAACGTGCTCACTGCGTACTCATTACGCAGACTAGCGCAAAGGCCTGCGTTTGCCGCTCGCTAGTTTTAAAATTTTCTAAACTATCGCAAGCAAACGCAAGGTCTTATCACCTACGAGCGGATATGAGTGGCAACCAGTGAATGCGAGCAACAGCGAGTGGCTTCGCGCAAGTATACGCAACCATACGCACCTCTTTTCTTTGGAGCGCGTGTCACTGCCTATAGCTGCGTTCCCTGCACGATTTACCTCGCAAGAGCTCGTTGTCGTTCGCATGATTGCGCGTATTGTTGCGCTGTTGCTCGCCTACCACTCGCTGCAGCAAGAACTATTGCAATTGTCGCTCGCTACGCTGCGAGTCTAGCTCGTACGCCGTTCGCTTTCGCTCTCTCTTACTGCGATTAGTTGCCTAGCACCAACCTAGCACCAACCACCGTCGCTGCGCTACATAACGTTAATAAATAAACATCATTCGTCTCTGCTTCTTCCAGCTGAACCAAAAGCTTAAGCTTTTGCAAGGCAGAGCTCTGCTCCCGGGCCATTTTTTTTCATTTGATTGATTTTTCTTGTAGATGTAGACTCGTCAGAAGCCCGCAAAATGACTTTTATTTATACGCCGTCGCAGCCCAAACGAGCTGGTACGCTGTAGAGCGAGCTGGCACGCAGCAGTACGAACAACAGACGAGCTAAAGCGAGCGAACACGCAGTGAGACGCAACGAGACGTACTGGTGCGAGCGACTAGCGAGCAGCAAACGAGCAAAGAACCAGTTACAAACGCAACGTGGCGAGCAACCTGCGTATTGAATCGTACTGCTATGAGCAACAGCGAGCTATAGCGTGGTCATAGGCAACCGTAGGCAGTCTTAGTACGAGAGGCATACGAGCTACCTACGAGCTAGATACGCAATAGTGTGACTGCTACCTTCAAATTTGCCACGTATCGCTGGGAACGGCTGCGTATTGATATACCCCGTACAGCGCAGCAATACGCAGCATCATACGCAAAGGTGTGACTGAGGCAT
This sequence comes from Strongylocentrotus droebachiensis, assembly GCA_035222895.1. Classification (NCBI taxonomy): domain Eukaryota; kingdom Metazoa; phylum Echinodermata; class Echinoidea; order Camarodonta; family Strongylocentrotidae; genus Strongylocentrotus; species Strongylocentrotus droebachiensis. The sequence goes on along the minus strand of JAVYIG010004718.1, from coordinate 42,145 downwards.
AAAACTCGCTCACTCTCAGTCTGTTTGACATTTTGACGCGAACATTGTCAAGAACCGCACGGATGTGCGACATATTTCAGAGCTGATCGGGAAAGTGTTTTCTTATTCATGACTTTCATCCCGCCAGTCCATTCGTGTCTTGTAGTAGAGTGACGTGTGGAATATTTTCGTCACAACGTGATTTTTGTTCTCACTTACTAAGTACTACCGCTCAGACAAGATGAATCTCCATACTGCATTTTTCCTTTTCAGTGTAAGTGAATTTGAGCTCATTTCTATTTTGATAGTAATTCTCTCCTTCTTAACCCGTTCCTTCCGGGAACCTGGTATACCAGGCTCCCGTGGAGCCCACTCACAGACGGGAACCTGGTATACCAGGTTCCCATAATAGGCAGGTAAATGGCGTCTTTACAAGCCTAAAATTGCTCTTCCCTGCCATTAATTCAATAAACTAGTGGATTTGAGGGTTTATCCAAAGTATATGCTATCATTATCCATTACTCCTGTTTTGTTTACTTTAATATTATTCATTATAATTGTACTTTTTCATAAGCATGTCAAGTTTTATCTCACATGAAATTCGTACAGCAGCGTATGCAGCTCCGCGATGTCTGTCCCAGAGATATTGACTTTCGCTGAGACCTTCCATGCACAGAATACTAATACTGCTGGTTTTCAATTGGGAGCAGCGCAAAGCTTATAACCAAAGCATATAACGGCACGCGCGGAACAATGCACTTCACTGCACTTGAAAGGAAAAGCCAAAGGTCAACTCTCTATTGTCAACAACAATACAAGCAGTATTATAAGTCTAAAGCAAGATGGCGCGACTGCTAAAAAAAGTTCTATTCAACTTTGATAAGGCTCGCGAGGCTGTACTCGATTTAGTCTCCGAAAACGAGTTTTGATCAGGTGTATTTTGGATTTATTATTATGATATTTTTATCACCGACCCCCCTCCCCCTCCATACAACAAGCTCAGATTTATTATTTAGTTTGTCTCTTTTTTGTTTGTTTATATTTTTGGGCTAAAGTATGATGTCCTACGTATAATAGTAACGTCAATATAGCATACTAAACATTTTTGTATAGCAGTTTGATGCAACAGAGATTTACATTCAAAAGTTTTACTTTTTATAAGTATTGGACAGTAATATTCTTCTCATTTCGACTTTATCAGCCGCTCATTCTCTATAGCGTTCCCTATTTCGTTCCCTATACTAAATATAAGGTATATGTGAGGGGGGGGGGGGGGTATATGTGACAGGGGATATAAATTATTTGAGAAAGAGGGGTCGGTGAGAAAAATATCATAATAATAAATACAGAACAGACTACGTCCAACTTTCTATCTCTCCTCCCCCCCCCCCCCCCCCCCCTCCAGCTCTGATTTTTTTGTTTTATGTTCGTCTCTTTTTTGTTTGATTATATCTTTTCGCTTAAGTATAATGTCTGACGTATAATATCAGGGATATGTTATAATAAATATTCCCAAGGAAGGGATGATGCCGGCATACAAGTAAATGGCGGAATAGTAGAAAACATTTTGAAAGATGAAGATGGAAAACGACATAGAAAGAGAGAGAGGGAGAGAGAGAGGGGGTGGGCGGGGGCAGGAGAGATAGAAAGTTGGACGTAGTCTGTTCTGTATTTATTATTATGATATTTTTCTCACCGACTACCCCCCCCCCCCCCACACACACCTCAGATTTTTTCTTTAGTTTTTCTCTTTTTTGTTTGTTTATATCTTTTGGCTAGAGCATAATGTCCGACGGATAATAGTACCGTCAATATAGCATAATAAAAGTTTGTTTATATCAGTTTGATGCAACAGAGATTTACATTCAAAAGTTTTATTTTATATAAATATTGTACAGAAATATTCTTCTAATTTTGACATTATCAGCCGCTCGTTTTCTATTTCGCTCCCTATAATAAATATAAGGTATAATGTACATCATCAGGGATAATTTTATGTTATAATAATTAATCTCAAGGAACTTGCTGCCGGCGTACAAGCAAATGGAGGAATAGATAACAATAAGAAAGATGAAAATGGAAAAACGACATTGACAGATAGACAGAGAGACAGGCATATAGAGAGAGAGAGAGAGAGAGAGAGAGAGGGGGGGGGAACGGAAAAAATAGAGATAGAGGGGGGGGGGTAGAAAGTTGGACGTATTCTGTGCTGTATTTATTTTTATAATATTTGTTGCACCACCACCCACCCCCCTCCTAGATCAGATAAATTATATTATTTAGTTTGTCTCTTTTTTGTTTGTTTATATATTTTGGCTAAAGTATAATGTCCGACGAATAATAGTATCATCAATATAGCATACTAAATGTTTGTATCAGTTTGATGCAACATAGATTTACATTCAAAAGTTTTACTTTGCATAATTATTATTCAGTAATATTCTTCTCATTTAGACATTATCAGCTGCTCGTTTTCTATTTCGTTTCCCATAATAAATATAAGGTATTATGAGTACATCATCAGGGATATGTTATAATAATCAATCTCACGGAAGGAATGCTGCCGGTCTACAAGCAAATGGAGGAATAGAAAACAATATGAAAGATGAAGATGGAAAACGACATTGACAGATAGACAGACAGACAGACAGAGAGCGGGAGAGAGAAAGAGGGGGGGCGGGAGAGGGAGAAAGTTGAACGTATAATGTATACATTTTTATGATATTTGTCTCTCCGATCCCCCCCCCCCCCCCCCCCCCCCCCCCCCCCTCCAGCTCCGATTTGTTTTCCTTTAGTTTTATGAATGTACAATGTCCGACGTATAATAGTACCGTCAATATAGCATAATGAACTTCTTTTTGAAATATAAATTTAATGCAACAGATATTTACATTCCAAAGGGTTACTTTGTATAATTATTGTACAGTAATATTCTTCTCATTTCGACATTACCAGCCGCTCCTTTTCTATTTCGTTTCCTATTCAAAATATATGGTATATTTGTACATCATCAGGATTATGTTATAATCATTTATCTCAAAGAAGGAATGGTGCCGGCATACAAGCAAATGGCGGAACAACATTGGCAGATAGACAGAGAGACAGACAGAGAGAGAGGGAGAGAGGGGGAGAGAGAGAGGAAAAAGAGAGGGAGAGAGAGACACATAAAGAGAGAGAAAAAGAGAGAGAAACAATCATTTCTCATCATCATCTTTTTGTCTGTGACATTTTAGCATATCATATATTCTTGTTCATTCCTTTATCTCTTATGATTGATATTATCTTTGAATGATTGCAAAAACAACAAGACCCCACTCCCCCAAAAACACAACAACAAAAAACCAGGGTTATACATGTAGGATCATCAATGCTGTAAGCCAGTTCATTGTCATTCAATTATACCCTTACCTTACTTCCGCTCTTCTATTGTTGGAGTTTATAACCATGACAACAACCTTTACATTCGACAACGTTCTTTGTTCTTCTTACGTAACTTAGCCGTGAGATCATGGGCCAAAGACAAAAACATAGCTCTTTTCACATATTCTATATAGGTCCCAAATACTTGCAGACATTTCTGTGTCATTTTTATTTGTACGTACTTTGTCAATACATACTTACAAACTATAATTGTCAACATTTGCCAATATATTCATACATATTGATATTATATAGCGCCTTTACATAAGACATGATCAAAGCGCTTTACATTAGTAAATAAAACAGAATAGTTATTTTGCTCTCCAGGCAATACTTACAAACTATTTCGTTTCCCCTTTATCATCTTCCGCTCTAGAATCCTATCTTGTTTATATTTATTTATTGTGTACTTTTCCTCGTCTCCCTCTCCATTATTCTTCTGTTTTTGAAAGAGAAAGTTTCATTCTTTCTATTCTTTCTCTTATAATATTATCCACCTACTTCTAGATGACCCTTTTGTGGTAAAGTATAATGTCCGATGTATATTATTTCCGTCGATATAATGAACGTTTCATTTTATTTTGATGCAACAGAGATTTACATTCAAAATCAAAACTTTTACTTTCTATAATTTGTGTACAGTAATATTCATTTTGACATTAACAGCCGCTCGTTCTCTATTTTTGTTCCCTAGTATTTAAGATATATGTTTTCATCATCATGGATATGTTATCATAATTTATCTCAAAGAAGGAATGATGCCGGCATACAAGCAAATGGCGGAACAACATTGACAGATAGAGAGAGAGAGAGAGAGAGAGAGGGAGAGAGAGAGAGAGAGGGAGATAGAAAGTTGGACGTAGTCTGTACTGTATTTATTATTATGCTAGTTGTCTATCTGATCATCCCCCCCGTTCCGAATGTTTCTTTAGTTCTTTAAACAAAAAAATCTTTTCGCTAAAGTATAATGTCCGACCAAGGAGTTATTTCCTTCGTCCGACGTATATTAGTTCTGTCAAAAAAGATTGTCATATTAATTGTATGCAAAAGAGATGTTTTTATATCCAAACTCTTACTTGTTTAATTATTGTACAGTAATATTCTTCTCATTTCGATATCAGCCATTAGTTCCCTTTTTTTTCCTTATCATTTTAAAAATATTGTATAATAGTTTTTCTCAAATCGGAAGGAACAATTTTGGTATAAAAACAAATAGCGGAAAAGAAAGCAGTACGAGAAAGAAAGACGGAAACTGGCGTTGAGAGAGCGAGCGATCAAGAGAGAGAGAAGCAAACATTTCCCCTATCATCTTTTTGTCTGTGACATTTTATTTAATCACATCCTCTTGTTTATTCCTTTATATTTCCATGATTGTAATATATTTGCATCAATATTTTAGATAGGGTAAAATCTAGCTATGCGTTATATGATTAACAATTCTTATTTATATGTCGAAACGTGCTTTCGGAAATCGCGGAACAGAAAACGGTATGGGAGAGATGAAGTATAATGAACGGTTTTTAGAGAGTGAGAGAGAGAGAGACAGACAAGACAGAGATAAAGAGAGAGAGAGAAAGTTGGGCGCATTGTTATATAGCGTATCAGGACAATTACCCCCTGGGCAATCACCCCCCGGAAAATTACCCCCCGGAAAACTACCCCCGTAGGACGATTACCCCCGGAAAATGACCCCCCGGAGAATTACCCCCCCGAGGACAATTACCCCCCGTGGACAACTACCCCCGAGGACAACTACCCCCCGAGGACAACTACCCCCGAGGACAATTACCCCCGAGGACAATTACCCCCCAAGGACAACTACCCCCCGAGGACAACTACCCCCGAAGACAATTACCCCCCCCCCCCCCCATGGAAACTACTGGGCATGGTGGCTCAGTGGTTAGAGCGCCCGCCTCATGAACAGGAGGTCGTGGGTTCGAACCCCGGCCGAGTCATACCAAAGACTTATAACAATGGGACCTTCTGCCTTCTAGCTAGGCGCTCAGCATTTTAGATTGGAGAAGGGTAGTAATAACATATTATGTTTTGCAGGGCCCGCTGGAAGAGCAGTTCATAACTGAAGTGGCTACCCTGGGTATATATATAAACCGTTATTATTATTATTAATATTATTACCCTCGAGGACAACTATCCCCCAGGAAAACTACCCCCGAGGACAATTAACCCCCGAGGACAACTACCCCTCCCCCCTTCGAGGACATCTCCCCCCCCCCCCGAGGACAATAACCCCCGGAGGACAACTACCCCCGAGGAATTTATAACACTGTGACATAACGCAAGCTTCTCTCCAAATTGCTATTTACAGAAAATTGCATAAACCTTCATTTTCTTTGTTATTTATGAAGTTCATTTCAGTCTTTTCATATTATTTAATTCGATATGGGGGGGGGGGGTGGATGTTGCCCAATTCCCCTGTAGTTGTGCTACCGAGTAAAGAACAGAAATTACATTTCTTAGAAATTGAACAATACATTGCGTGCAGATGAGTACGCGTTACAGTCTCTCTCACCATCAATGGCACAACAAAGAAATTAGGATGTAAGATTTCATTTATTTTTCCTCTGTAACTTTTTTAATCAGCTGATCGTGTATTTGTCTTTGTATGTATAATGGGCCCTCATCCATGTCATGATCCATAATTAAGGTTCTCTTCACGTTATCTATTTATTTATGTTGTCATGCTGAAGTAGTCGTGTACGTTAAATTATTTTGAAATAGAAATTGCCTTCAAGTTATATTTACGGTGCCATGTCAAAAGAAAATAAATATCCGCTCTCTGGTAATTCATCTCATTTGATTGTTTAACTCCAGCACAGCGTTTTCCAACCGGGGTGCCGCAAGAGAATGATTTGGAAAACGTTGATTTTGTATAAAAATCTAATACCAGAAACGGTTAAAATATGTAATTACATGAGAAAATTAAAATTGAAGATACTAAAGTGTCTTCCTTTCTTGCTCGCTGACAATATTTTGACAGCAAGGCAAATAAGGGCAACGAGAGGCCCGAATACCCTCATATTCGTGTATCAAGGTCATGACCAAATATATCACTTTTTATTTATGTACATTCGGCGGCAAGGTGCCCGCATACAGTACTTTAAATAGTTTCTAGTGTGTGGATTATATACTAATTTGTTACCAGTTTGAAAATGTCTTCTCCTTTTTATTCTTAAATGTGCCCATACGTGTGTGCATAGCACTTGACGAGAGCCAGAGCCATGCAAAATTAATAGTCTGCAAAGACTTTGGGATTTGGGAGAAACTTTTCATTTCTTAAGAGGGTATCGTGACTAACAAAAAGTTAAAATAACGCTGCTCCAGAGAAATGTATTTCTATGCATTTCGAAAAGCGCTGGACAATTACCTAAAACTTACATCCTTCGTGGAAATTAGCAACCGCATTGGCGTTGCATAAATTATAGTAAAAGGGAAATGTGTAGTAATGAGGAAGACAACGTGCTATAGTATTTGAAAGAATATGGGTTCATGCAGGGGATCGTAGCCATCTCTCAATGTGTCGGATCGTATTTTGCTATTGAATCCTGATTGTCCACGTGGGGAATTGTCCTCGGGGGGAATTGTCCTCGGGGGGATTGTCCTCGGGGGGTAATTATCATCGGGGGGTAGTTGTCCTCGGGGGGTAATTGTCCTCGGAGGTAATTGCCCTCGGGGGGTAATTATCCTAGGGGGTAATTGTCCTCGGAGGTAATTGTCCACGTGGGGAATTGTCATCGGGGGGGGGAGTGTCCTCGGGGGGTAATTATCCTAGGGGGAAATTGTCCTCGGAGGTAATTGTCCTCGGGGGGTAATTATCCTAGGGGGTAATTATCCTCGGGGGTAATTGTCCTCGGGGGGTTATTGTCCTCGGGGGGTAATTGTCCTCGGGGGGGTAGTTGTCCTCGGGGAGTAAGTGTCCTCGGGGGGGTAATTCTCCGGGGGGTAATTTCCGAGGGGTAATTGTCCTTGGGGGGTAGTTGTCCTCGGGGGGTGATTCTCCGGAGGGTAATATTCCGGGGGGATAATTGTCCTTTGGGGGTAATTTTCCGGGGGGTGATTGCCCAGGGGGGTAATTGTCCTAGAACCGTTGAGTTCTTGGAAGAGGTGCAAAATAATTTGTGAGCAAATTATCATTGTTGACTATGCAAAAGTGGAAGAAAATCAGATAAAAAGTGTTCCCTGAAAAGCATGGCTCTTCAAATGCCTTAATATTTTAATAATGGCATGTCAAATCATAAAAATCGGGACGGATTTTAATGCCACATGTTCATGTAGTCCCGTATACATCTTGTTGTGTACAGTGATTGCAACTTTACCAAGACTGGGCCAAATTTCGTATCATTTTGCTGAATCCAGAACCTTGGAGTACACAACAATACTTATATGCTAGATGATCGACCTGTTCTTATTGATTCCACACCGTTTCTTTCACAATGCAATCGCATGACCAGAACTCTACTTTATCTTTAAATACTAATTTCTGATAATTTGTTATATTTCATGAAAGAGGAACTCAAGTATGCTTTCAACACGCACCCAGCCTGTCGGGAAGTGCATTGGTGAATATATCCTCTGATTTCTTGTTTCGAATAGTCATTAAACTTCAGTGAAAGTAATTGTTTTATATAAACATAAGAATTGCGAAATGCACGTACAGCTTCTATTTCCTGATAATAATTTATAGAATAACGCCAAGATTAATATCTCTAGCATCCGTTGTGAAAGGTATTATATTTCTTTCGGTTTGGGGGATAGATTCTTTACTGTTATAGTAGTCTTAAATACAAATTTCTTGTATATTTCTTGAAAGAGGATATTAAGCATACTGTCAACACGCACCTGGATGTCGGAACATGTTGTACATCTGCTTTGCTACAAAATATCCCATTTTGCTGCAGTCCTACTTCCCAGGTCGAAATTCCAGTTGATACCAGTTGAAACCAGTAAGGATTTCAAACTGCTATTTACTGTTTTCACCTGGTCTCAACTGGTACCAGTTGATACTAGTTGATACAATTTGGAAAACTATATATAAAATTAGGATACTAGTAGGGTGATCACACTGCCTGTGCACACAGTCTGCCCTATTCACACACACACACACACACACACACACACAACAGCAGTCAGTTGGTAGAAATAGCCATTTTCGTAAATTTATTTTAAAAAGACTGAACAATATTTTTAAATTTTTATTTCACATATCTTTCAAGCATACCTTTAACTACAATTCTGTGAAGTTTCATTGTTATAGGCATGTGGGAAATATGTTAAATTATTAATTAGAATATTGTCTTTTCAGCCATGTGTGACATGGCCCGCTGATCGCCCATTGACTGTTATTATGCGTCCTCGGGGGGTAATTGTCCTAGGGGGTAATTGTCCTCGGGGGTAATTGTCCTCGGGGGTAATTGTCCTAGGGGGTAATTGTCCTCGGGGGGGTAATTGTCCTCGGGGGGTAATTGTCCTCGGGGGGTAGTTGTCCTCGGGGAGTAATTGTCCTCGGGTGGTAATTCTCCGGGGGGTAATTTTCCGAGGGGTAATTGTCCTTGGGGGGTAGTTGTCCTCGGGGGGTGATTCTCCGGGGGGTAATATTCCAGGGGGTAATTGTCCTTTGGGGGTAGTTTTCTGGGGGGTAATTTTCCGGGGGGTGATTGCCCAGGGGGTAATTGTCCTAGAACCCTTTTAGCTCTTCCGTACGGTAGGTTTTTTTCTTCGTTATCTTTTCTTCCTCTTCTACCTCCTTATTTTGTTCTTCTTCTTTCTCCTCCGTATCTTTTCTTTTTTTTCCTTCTCACTCTTATTCCTCCTCCTTCTTCTTTTTCTTTTTCTTCTTCTTTCTATTCTTCTTATTTATCTCTTTTTATTTCGATACTCGATTTTATGAGAAAATACACAGTTTATACAAAGTAAAATATTTCAATGTAAGTTTCTGTTGCATCAAATTGAATTGAAATAGTTTATCAGCCAAAATTGACTGTTATAATTTACGTCGGACATTATACTGTAGCGAAAATATATAAACATGATCAAATGAAACTCAAGAAGAATCCAGAACGGGGGGGGGGGGGGGGGGTGAAAGGAGAGCCAAAATAGCATACTAAAAAATACAGTACAGACTATATAAGGTTCAATATTTTACTTTGTATAAACTGTGTATTTTCTCATAAAATCGAGTATCGAAATAAAAAGAGATAAATAAGAAGAATAGAAAGAAGAAGAAAAAGAAAAAGAAGAAGGAGGAGGAATAAGAGTGAGAAGGAAAAAAAAGAAAAGATACGGAGGAGAAAGAAGAAGAACAAAATAAGGAGGTAGAAGAGGAAGAAAAGATAACGAAGAAAAAAACCTACCGTACGGAAGAGCTAAAAGAACTTAGAGGTTGGAGCACGGCAGATTGCCAAATGATCTGCGCATGCGCTAAGTTCCTGCTTGTCGAAGCGACTGGCCAGGCTTTAGGTCGCTTCAACGCACATGTATTGTGCCGCGCGCTGAACAGTTGCACGCTACGGCAGCGAAGGAGTCGAGTTTTCGATTTTTAATCTCGTTTGTGGGGTGGCTATTAGGCTGAATAATTTCGGAAGGAACGGGTTAATATTATTCCTTCTCTTCTTCTTCTTCTTCTTCCTCTTCTTCTTCTTTAGGGTGAACAAGGAGGTTCTCTCTCCATCTCACTTTCAACTCCACTCACTTTCTCTCTCTCTCTTTCTCTCTCACTGTTTTGCATACTCTTGCACTTGCTGACATTAATTTCTGTTCCATTTTAATTGGATGAGGGCACAAGAGGAACATGTCCCTATTCGCTACGCCATCGATACGATTCATTTATATTTGTCTGATTCTGTCATCTGCATTTCGCCATGCTCATTAGGTAGGGCATGGTATTATATTTTCAAACCATATTTTTGTACTAACCAGATACCCTTGCGTAAATTCATGTTGCATGTATGTCGTCTAAAATGTTTCTCTATAGTTAGTACGATGCTACTACTACTACTACTATTACTACTACTACTACTACTACTACTACTATTACTACTACTATTACTACCGATACTTCTACTACTAATACTACTACTACTCACGGTACTACTGCCACTATCACTACAACTACTACTACCACCACTATTACTACTATTACTTCTACTACCACCACCACTACTACTACTGATACTGCTACTAATAGTACTACTATACTACTACTACAACTACTGCTACTACTATTTGGAAATCACTGAAATTATGTTGTGATTAAACTCGCAAATGCATAATATCAGGTTTAAAAATAATTTCACGGAAATGTCCTTAGTCCATATCCCCACCCCTCTAAAAAAAAAGATATGCTGTATAGAACTGTACAGAGTGAGTCAGAAACAATTTCCCACTTTTTAAAAGTTGTATTGTTTGAAGTATGAATATTTAATCATGGGTTTCATGATATATTCATGATATATAGAGTTATCCTCCCGGTATATTTAGGTACCATTTTCATTTAAATCTCTGCATGCATCACCGAATTTCAGACAATCGTTACACGACTGCCAGATCTCATCCCAGAAGAGAAAGCTAGTTGCAACTGGTCCAGTTGATGAACCAGTTAATGCCAACTGGTAGCCCTGGAAATTGAAATGGGCTAAATGATCCAGTTGATCCAGGCCAGTTAGAATTCAACTGGTCTAGCTGAGCCATTAGAACTATTTGGTAAAACTTCCAAACAGTTCAACGACAACAACATTTCATTACTGATTCGTCTGTATTTCCAATGTAAAGGCATTGGTAATAGTAGACTTACATAAATTAATTAATCGAAATTTGTTCATATACTTGTATTTTGTTGAAAGTATTTTAGTTCATAGCTAATGTTTCCCTTATTCATGTTTAATGTAATGTAATTTATACGAAGTAGCGAAATGACCTAATAACGGGTAATTTATATTTGTAGTATTTTCGAAATGAATTGCATATAACTAAATCATTAGTAATTAAGAAAATATCCTGTAAATTCAGATAAAATATTAAAAAACATAGATCTGCACGCACCCCATATATATTCAATATGCAAATTAATTGGTGTCAGCTGGTTCAACTGGAAATATGCCAACAGTCAGTCATCAACTGGTGCAACTGGAAATATGCACACAGACCAGTTATCAACTGGTGCAATGAAAATATGCCAACAGTCAGTTATCAACTGGTGAAAATAGAAATATGCCAACAGTCACGGGATTATCACCACGGAACTTAAATGGTAACTGTGAAACCATCAAGACACCCAAGAATAACTCATTTCACACACCTGGAAATCACGGAATGCCCAGCTTATATTAATAATCCGTTTGAGTCACGTGATCATCACCGCAGGAACTGCTGGCAACTTTGACTACTATTTAAATAGGTGTTTTAAGACACCTAATAATTACTAATTTTTCACACCTAAATATCACGGATGCCCAGCTTAGATTAATAATTAAAAAACTCGTTGCTTGGTCAAGTAGTTATTTGGTCATAAACACTTGATTTACAGAGGTAAGTGGGATCACGTTACTCCAGTCGCGTGATAAATTGGTGGTTTTTAGGTTAGACGAAAACGTGAAAAGGAGTACCTTTTTTGTTTAAATGAAGGCACGTGTCGATAACGTTTAAATCTGGTTCAAAAGGCACCATACTTTAAAATCACTTAAAATACACTCTCAAAAGAGGTTACTTTTTAGTGTTCTGTTTATTAGGATGGCTTCGTAACTGTGAGGCCCCAGGATCAAAACCGTGTCGATGTGCTATATTATTGCCCTTTTGTGGGGCATTCATCCTCATTACTATCATTCATGACTTAAGGGCGTAGGTCCCCTAGTTGATAAGCATGGTAGCATACACATGTTATAGCAGTCACGCAAAACACACATTGGCAAATTATTATTCAATAAAATCTGAGAATGTATCCTATTATCTAGATCTATTATTTTTAAATTATTTTTAAAATAATTCAATAAATTGGGGTGAAACAAAAATATTCCAACTATATGAGCGACAGTGTACTAACATTGATAATAAATCGAATAATCTTGAATGGAAGTCACGGGCACTGCACATAATCGGGTATATGGGACTACACATCTATGTGACATGAACTTTTGGTCCGAATATTTTGATTATTTCTTGTCGTATTCGAAATATGGCTTTCTAGCCATAAACATACAACAGCATTCTTCCCCTTAGCCAGTACAAGTTCAATTCAATTGATAGCAGTAGTTTTCAGCTTCAATTTTTTAACAAAGAAACAATCTTTGATTGTCTGGGGTTAATTTTCCAGGGGGTAATTGTCCAGCTGGTAATTGACCGGGGGGTGATTGTCCAGGGGGCATACTTGTCCTATAACCCTTTTGGAAATGCTGGATATTTATTGCAAGACGCTTGTGTTTCCATGTGTAGAGTAGAGTATACAGGTAATTACACTGTGAAAGAACCTTTATTGAAGCAATAAACCCTGTTTACTAATGACAACTTGACAACTAAAAAGCTTGCATGAGGTTTATCCGACGTAGCAACACCTAATGCATGCTAATTTTCCAATAACCTAATTAAACATCAAAGGATCACATTAATATTATTCAAAGAAATATCGTGAAAATTATCCCAAATGAATTTAACATCCTCCAGTTTTACAACTTCCAAGCTTCAGTCTAAAGCGAGTTTTAAATTTGGAGTTATTAAAAATCGAAAGTCTTACGTTACATTTTATATCCTTTTATAATTATTCACACCAGGTATATGATATGAAGAAATGTCAAATTATTTATGTCTCGGGATTGATGTTCGTTATTTCCTTTAGTATATTTGAATATAACATGCGAATTGTTCATTTATTTCACAGTCTAATGCATTTGGATGTGTGATTACCAGGAAAGCATGTGCTTCCTTGTGCGTTAAAGTGCGAGCCATGAAACCCAATCTTCAGAATATTTGCTATCAAAGGGGTAGTTAGTTGCCTCCTGTTACTGGAGTAAAGGAGACCTACAACTCCCCCCTTACACCTTCTAGTTCAAAAAGTTCCCATTCTAGGAAGCCAACATAAATCAATATGTTGTTCGATCGGCACTCCAGCACGCCATCAAATATATATATATTTATATTTATAGTTGAATTTAGAAAAAGAGAGAGGGGGAGAAAGAGACAGACGGACAGACAAAGAAAGAGACGGACATACATGTACAGAGATAGAAATACAGACAGACCAACAATTATTTTGTTAGGAATTGTCCATTCATTCATTCAAAATTGTGAAATCAATAAAGATAAAGTTGAGTTCTGGTCATGCGATTGCATTGTGAAAGAAACAGTCTGGAATCGATCAAAAAAGGTTGATCATCTATAGCATATAAGTATCGGTATGTATTGCAAGGTTCTGGAATCATTAAGAAATTTAGCCCAGTCTTGGTGAAAGTAACAAGCAAAAAGCTTATATGGGACTACACAATCATGTGACATAAAAGATGAGGCCCATTTTTAAGCTGTTATGTCTACTTATGTGTCATATTTAGAATATGAAGGCATTTGAAGAGCCATGCTTTTCAGGGAACATTTTGTACCTGATGTTCTTCCACACTTGCATAAGAACAATGAAAACGCTAACAAATTATTTTTCAGCTCTCCCCAGAACTCAACCTTCTCATTAAAAATGTAGCCATCAAGTTAGATGCAATTTGTTCTCCTGTTTTTTCTTAACCAATTAAACATCAGAGTTGTCATTCCCTTTAGATCATATAGGCTATAGAAAATTACACTTGTATTTTCATTTTGCAATAATAGAATAATCATAATCATCATTATTTGGAGTAGCTTCTAGCATCTTGAAGTACAAGATTGGCTCATTTACAGGCAGGTGTTGTTTGAGTGCAGTAATTAGGGAAAATTAGAGGAAAATTGACTAACTTCCACAATTTAAAATAAGCCTGATCGTCTTTTAAAGGCATTGTTTAACGATGTTTCCAGTTTTATAAATATGTGATGCATGGCCCTGTAAGCGTTATCAGTGTCTGTGATATCGTGTAATATTAAAGTCCCCAAAAAATTGCGTTTCAAATTGATCATGAAATGCTTCAAAAAAGAAAGAAATCTTTGGGTGACCGGTTTTACCAGTCATTTCCCCCAAAAGACTGCAGTGTTGTTCATTTGACATTTCCAATTCCAATCATAAAATATCTTGATAATCAAACAGGCGATCGGCTTGTAAAAGACATGGTATTCCTGACTGACCTAAAGGTGTATAATTATGATTGCAGCATGAGCTAAATCCAGGATTTTGTTTAGAATCAGAGACAAAGATACCCAATCCCTTTAAAAGAATATATATGTTCGTTGAAAAGGTAAACACCTAATATCATAGGGAAAAATACGCGAATATAAACTGAAAAAACATCAATCTCGGACCGGTACATGTAATTCTATCTGCTTGTAAGAGACTTCAAATTCTTCTTAAAAAACATAGAACGAAGATTACCTCAAATACGATGATAGATTACTAGGTATTTCCTTAACATACGCGGATATAAAGTAGAACTCAGAGCGGTATATCTTATTCCATCTGTTGGTAACACCTTATAATTCTACTTAAACGTGAAACGAAGCTTGACGGAAGTTCGATCATGGGTTATTAGGTATTACCTTGACAGAATCGTAATGTAATGTAATTCTATCTGCTTGTAAGAGACTTCAAATTCTTCTTAAAAAACATAGAACGAAGATTACCTCAAATACGATGATAGATTACTAGGTATTTCCTTAACATACGCGGATATAAAGTAGAACTCAGAGCGGTATATCTTATTCCATCTGTTGGTAACACCTTATAATTCTACTTAAACGTGAAACGAAGCTTGACGGAAGTTCGATCATGGGTTATTAGGTATTACCTTGACAGAATCGTAATGTAATGTAATTCTATCTGCTTGTAAGAGACTTCAAATTCTTCTTAAAAAACATAGAACGAAGATTACCTCAAATACGATGATAGATTACTAGGTATTTCCTTAACATACGCGGATATAAAGTAGAACTCAGAGCGGTATATCTTATTCCATCTGTTGGTAACACCTTATAATTCTACTTAAACGTGAAACGAAGCTTGACGGAAGTTCGATCATGGGTTATTAGGTATTACCTTGACAGAATCGTTTTCATTTTGCAAACCAAATTTGGCTCAAATTGAAAGAAAATAGTAAAAAGAACAAAAAGTCAATTAAAACAGTTGAAATATTATATCAGTACGGTTAAGGCTCGTGCAGATACGACGAGGTAAACCACCACCAAAAAAATAACCGCGTTTAAATTTAAATTTAATTTATAAAGTGCATATAAATGGCAAGTGCGCACGACAAAGGAAGGACTTGCGCTTATTTACTGAGCACTGTGTTACAAACTGCTTCGGTTTTGCAGCGACATATCTGAACGCGCCTGTATGGTCACTCATGAAATGAAATGTTATTGCAATGACGACCTTCGTCATTGCCTTGTTTTCGTTCACATTCTGCCCCATTAATATTCTCCTTATCCTTATCGTCCGAAAATCCCATTCGTTTTGCACGTAGTGCTTGTCATCACGTCATGTCCGTTTCCTTTCAAATTTCATAGGAATAGTCTCTAACATCTCATCAAGGTCACTACATTCTTCGATTCTCGAAATCACTCATGCATAACCATCCAGGCGCCTTTTTGTCCGTTTCTGGTCCATTTTAAGGCCTTTCTTTCTTCCTTCCCATCTCCACTATCCTAGATCCTACAAACTTCTAACAAAGTCCTCTAGATAGTCTAGGAGATGTTCTTTTATCTGTGACATATCACCTTCAAAATGCCATCTTCGTACTCAAAATTCAAATCAGAAACGGACTCCGTCCAAAATCTCTCAAATTCTTGAAAAATGGACCCCTAAATAATCTAAAACTGCCATAACTTTCTCATATAAATTACGTTTTGTATTTAAATCTCACAGTATCTTTATCTCATAATTGCACATAGCCATGCCAAATTTCACGCTCCAATGGCTTTGCAAAACATAAATAGCGCCCTCAAAAGTTCTGGGAATTGGCTTTCTTTCTGTGGCCGTATCTCCATTATGGCTTGGCAAACCCGTACCCTTTTTTGGATTTAGATACTTGAAGATATGCCCTTTCCAGCCATATACAAAATTATATACCCTATCGCTGACCAAATTTGAGAAAATTGCCCTCCAAATTCGCCATTTTCAAGAAAATTGTGAAATAACTACAACTTGCTCTAAAATTGCGATCCTTAGACCTACGTCAATGAAACTTGGCAGACACATGAATTCGTATACGTGACAACTGTCCGCAAAGTTTGGTAAAATTCGATTATGTCAGCGCAAAGTTATCGCCAAAAATGATGTACTTACTATGCATTACGTGATAGCGCGTTTAATGCGTGCATTACATTGCGCGCAGATAACAGTGGTGTCAAACTGACCGCAATGAAGTGCCCTTTCGAATGATACCAAGTATAGTATATGTTCACACAGAAAATTGTGAGTAAATCGCATTTCAACAAAGGTCACTATACGAATTCCGCCGAGTTTCCGCCCGAATCTAACACGTATCGGCTAATATAAGACGTCCTTTTTCAGACTGCTTTTCGACCCTTAAACGACCTTTTTTTCCCTTGAAAATTTGCAGTGACATGCCGAGTTCCAATACGCAGGGCACCTCTTGACGGATTTTTGAAATTGGTCAAGGGGGCCATTTAAGACGCCATTTTGTCCTATAAATCTATTTTACATCACGTGTTTCGATAGGATTATCATAGAAAAAAAAGAGTAATTTACAATAACAACTATGAAATTCTCTTTCTAATGATACCAAATACGGCTCATTAAGAGACATACAGAGAGAGAGAAAAAACAATTTAACTCCGGTCATAATACAGATCCTGTGAGTTTTCCGCCCATGCATTACACGCATTGTCTATGGGGCATATATCGTGTTCACGCTATTGGCCCCCAGAACGATCTTTATTGCAATGATTAAGATGCAGCAAATCCCATTGGTTTTTGCACGCAGTGCTTGCGAGCCCTTTCTAGGTTCTTTCCCCTCTCCCAATTTCTTTCAAACTTCGTAGGCATAGTCACTACCATCCCATCAAGGTCACTGTTGAGGCCTTTCTTTCGCCCTACCTATCTCCAATATCACATAAGCTACATACTTCGTACACATTGCTCTGGATAGTCCGAGAGAAGCTCTTTCGTGTGACACGTAGAAACATGGCGTCATTGCACGCACATCGTTGTGACATGATTGCATTTCTAGTTTGTTAATAATTTGTTTTAACTAAATATGCAGGTACGGTTGGTTGCAGTTTTAGAGAATTATTGGTAGATCTCCCGGATTCGAGTTCAAGAGAAAAGCTCCTTTTTGTTGAGTTTTAATGTAACATGCTGGCAAGATCATTTGGCTTTTCCTTAAAATATGTCGAATGAAAACTTGCCCAGGTTAATGACCCGAATGATTTTGTCCTTCACGGACATGAACTCCTCCCAATGTGCCTAGTGACAAACTAATGCATTCATGAGTTTAAAGGTAATACAAAGTTTTGGTATGGGGTCATGAATTTGGTTCAAATTAACTTATTGGTAGCATATGCGATCCTACAATATTCAGTGATCGTTGTCGCGGTTAAAATCGAGTCTAAAGTGATGAAATTGTAAATATTAAACTCTTTATGTTGTATAGCTCCCTCTCAAGGTCAAGATATTAATTTAGCTTTAAAACAATGTTATTTCAATCGACCGATTCGCGAAACGTTTGCTTGTATTTGTCTCATAAAAGAATTTGACCACGAACTGACTCCCACACGGTGTTGAGTGCTCGGTGTTGAGTGCTCAGGGGTCACAGGCCACCGGCTTCATCGGGCAGGTAGTTCCATTATGTGAATGGGTAAATTAACTATTACAAAATGAGGGGACACATTACATTGTACAATAGGGACACACATTGTTTTTATTGTGCAGAACATTCTCTTTTATTGACTTACTTATTGCATGAAACTATAAAACCAAAATTCATTTTGCGTTCCGGCAATTGGAGTACAAAGAATGATAGCAGGTGAATGAAATGCTTCAACAGCAACATAAACACCTGGGAAGCTAGGAAGCATCCATAAATTTGAATAATTTAGTTGATAAACATCTCCGCATGTGGACGTTTGTTGGAGCAGAAAGCAGTGGATTCGTAACAACACGAACCCATTTAACAGAATGTCGGAACGTAAATTAAATTTGGCGCGGTTGGAAAATGCATCTTTCTACCCTGCGACTTTAATGGTACGATCCAGTAAATTAAAACAGTAAAATGGCTCTTATTTTAAAATTACTCATTTAATAAAACCCAAAACTTCAGTGATATCAGAAAAAATATGTTATATCTTACTAATAGTTTTAAAAAAATGTATAAACATTGTGAAAGTGTCGCATTTTACGATAAAAGACACCGATTTAGCGAAGATGACGTCATTAGTGCGCTTGCATCAGGGAATTCAAGATCAAAAGGTCAATTCAGACGCTGATAATTTATTGGTCGAGCCTTTTTGTTTCCTTTATTCCGACAAAATTATACAATCAATCAAAACAAGTTTGATACCAGAAGAAAGCTAACGATTAGTATTTTCATTAACCGCTTGCCCCAAAGTCTCTTGACCACAGTGAAACGAGTGAGAGCTTGCGAGAGCGGCCAAAGTGTGATTGAAACTCGCTATTTGCTCTTCTCCAACGCAAAAAGAGACGACATTGTGCTTGATAAATGTATTTTTTCCGACAAAAGTACAGAAAATTTGCATATGGTCTTTTTATATTATACTTTATGAAATGTTACCCGAGTGACTTCCGGGCGCCCCAATGCTGGAAAGAAACGCACATTTTAGAAAACTTCACTTTATCATGGAAAAATGCTTATTTGTTCTATGCACGCAAGTCAGATTGAGCGGATGATACAACGTTTCCATATGATTACCGTTTGATATATATCACAACTGCATATTCTGAGATCTTCATGGTCGCAGCTACCATCGTATGGCCGTAGGCGCTACTTGAAATTTATCAAAATTTACCGGGAGCCCCGGTAAATTTTTATATTAAATTTTTCTCGAAATCAGAAGTGTGTTAGGGGCTAAATTTCTTAGTGCTTATAATACATCCATAGGGGCATCCAAATATATCAAAGTGTAAAGAATCACTATCCAGCCAATTTTCAAAAAATTTACCAAAACTTGTAATACCTTTAAGGTTAGTGATTTTGTTTTCCGTCAGAATGAAGATTCCATTAAAAGAATTGTTGGTACGTCGGGCATACCTTCGGCAATATTCGGTTGCAATCATTTTATAGGCACGAATAAAATTTGAATGTATTTGTTAACTAGTCTTTTGCATTAAAGCGTGATGTGAACACGAAGAGCGCACGATCACATCAAAGCCTGTCTAAGGATGTTTTTGCGTTTTCGGTTTGCTTGCATGCTTCAACCCCTAATGCCAATCGCCGAGTTGGTGGGGGTGTCAAGCACGTCCCCCCTCAAATAAAATCCCTTCTGTCATACCGAAAGTAAATAGAACACCCCTGCCAAATTTCGACACCAAATGTATATATGCAAATGTGACTTCTTGCTTTGTACTTTTCACATATTTCACCTAAATTCCCCTATCCCTTTTAAACCAAAGCTTGGATACGCCTCAGGGCCATATTTTACAAAAATTGTTTTCAATAACAAATCGTAAATTTCTAAGACAAAATTGCTCTCAATCAATCAAATGCCACGATTTCAGTAGCTGATAATAATCATTGCAACTTGTCATTGAAAACAAGTGTTATGAAGTAGGGCCCTGGTTTATATCGTAGTTGCTTAAAGATGAAGTTGAGTTCTGGTCATGCGATTGCATTGTGAGAGAAACAGTGTGGAATCAATCAGAAAAGGTTGATCATCTAGCATGTCAGTATTGGTGAGTACTGCAAGGTTCTAGAATCATCAAACTGATAAGAAACTTGACCCAGTCTTGGTAAAGTTACAAGCACTATACACAGAAAGATGTATATGGGACTACACGAACATGTGACGTAAAAATCCGTCCCGATTTGTATGCTGTTACATGCCATATTCAGAATATTAAGGCATTTGAAGAGTCGTGCTTTTCAGGGAACATTGGTAATCTGATGTTCTTCCACACTTGCAAAATAACAATGATAACGCTCACAAATCGTTTTTTCACCTCTTCCCAGAACTCAACCTTCTCTTTAAATCATTTGAATTCGTATTACATGGATAGTTATCTTGTCAAGTGACACTTTTCCTGTTTAAACGGGAAGTTTAAGTCGAATTTCATTCTTAGTCATATAAACAAAACAATAGATAAGACCTTATTTGGTAAGTATATCTGATTCAGTAGATGGTATAACTTGGCATACAATCCTAGGAAGTATCTGTAAAGTGTCGTTGACATGGCAATTACCAAAACTGAACACTTTTTTCTAATCAATAAACATTATCATTTTACTCTAACACCTTTTTCCAATCAATACAATTTTTCAGGCCTGATAAAAACCCGATTTTTTTTATTTTTCCCGATTTTTTCCCGATTTTTTTTCTTCTTCCCGATTTAAAAAAAAAAAAAAAAAAATCCAGATTTTTTTTTTTTTTTTTTTTTTTTTAAACCAATTTGTTCTCCTGATTTTCCCGATTTTCCTCTTATTTTCTCTATTCTTCCCTATTTTGCCCTATTTTTTTCTCCCAATTTTCTTACTCGAAAGGGGGGAATGTTGTTAGATGCCATTTTTTCCCCGCGAATCCTCTCTTTTTTTTTTACTCAAGGGGGGCGTGGTTGAGGGGAAAACAAAAAACCTATTTTGTTTTTAATGCTCACTTTCATTTTACTGTTATGTACTACAGTTGCGATTGGAAAATATTACATGACGTATTTTGAAAGGCATTTGCATTTTTGTGGTTGTGATGTTTTTGTAGGTTTATAATATTATACAAATATTTCATATTTAGAGGTTTAAAAAAACAAAATAAAACGTCAAATTCAGAATTTCCACAGGCCGAGGTTGAAATAAAATGGCACAAGGAGAGCCTCAATTCTCCAATTTTCTCTTCTATAACTGACTTCAGCTAACAACGTTCGCAAAATCACGGAAATTTTGTGAGTCCCCTTTTTTTCCCTGTAAGTTTTAAGGCTTCTGTAATACTAATAAGACATAAACAGAGAACACAGGAAAGGAGTTTTTCCTGTTTTCACCGCAATACCGTAAAGTCGGGGAAATATAAAATGATATAATTATCATGAAATCTAAAAGCAAATCGAAATGCCTCCAGAGGCGGATCCAGGATTTTCTGAAAGGGGGTGCCTGAAATGTACGAAATTGCGAGCGCGAAGCCTTTACGCGGACCTTTACGACGTGGAAACCGGGGCCCACTTAAAGGCCCCGGAAATGTTGAAGCCTAAGATGCTCTATGGTACTTTCTAAAGGCATTTCTAACTAAACATTTATATGTGAATATTTGTTTTTTCGGAAGAAGGGGCGCGCGCTGACTGATGATTAATAAGTCTTTTTCGTAATAAAACCAAATTTATGCATATGCCTTTGTGAAGCGCCTCGATACGAAGCATTTCATAAAACCTTTTATCTCAGTAGTCAGACTGCATATATTGGTCACCCCCCCCCCCCCCCCCCTCACTCAGTGCTATTTAGGGTACGCATACATGCATGTTCCCTCCCTTTCTCCAGTGTGTAAAGTTAATACGGGCCGGATTTCTGAAAGGACCCCCTATCTCCGGTGTGTATAAGTCAATACGGTCGGACTCTGTTGCGTGGAAAGTGCCCCTTTATCGGAGATTTTGAGAACACGAATGCGACCCCGGAGTGGGGGTGGGGGCGGGATTGGTTGTTGCTAGGTAGGACAAACATTTTGGCTTACCCTGCCTTACCACACGTAACAATTATATACGCAATTTGCATTCTGACTATTGCAATATGATTATTCGTAACAAGTGCATGAAATAATTCGAATCGAGGCACTTAAATATAAATCTGGTTCATTACGAAAACGGCATATTGGGAACAACTTTAGCTTAGCTTAGATGTTTAACACTTTCATCTGTAATGGCCTTGGGATCATGAGTAATATATTAGTTCTAGGCAACAGACCGTTCAGCCCAAAATAGCCTGGATACGGAGTTTTACATTATTTTTAGAGCACGACTCACAAGACGCAAAGGTCAGACCAAATACATGACGTCATTCATTCAAACTTCCTCCTCGAGAACACTGCAAAGGAGTTTGGAAAATGGGTATAAACACGTCACTTCCCTCTTCACGCAAAGCTAAAAAATAGAGTGAATGCTGTTAATGCTGTTTGTAATTTTTCGATGCTGATTATCATTAGTTTAATGAGGTATATGAATTAAAATACCAGCAAATCCATGGTTTAGGTTGTCGGTAAATTTGGAAACTGTGTTAAGACCTCCGTAATTAACCACCGAAATAAAAGTTTCTGAAATGTTGATGCAAGATTAGAATTAGGCAGGTTTTGATGATCTTTGAACAATTTCAAATAGCTCGTCGATTTCATTCGTCATCCAGTTTTAGGGAAACCAATGAAACACATAATCATCTAATTTATGACAGTAGGTTTCTCAGATGGAAAAACATTAAAGGTCATTAAAGGTAGTACACAATTTTGGTAATCACAGAAAGATCCCTCACACAACCGTGTCATCAGATGCCTGTAGATATTAAATAATGATCGGTTTATGTTCATTTCTGTATTATATCAGTTTTTTTATATAGGGTTATAAGGTAGGCCTATGTGTAATATCTAGCGGAACAATAATGTAAGTTTGAATATAACTGAATTTGTATTTAATAACCTTACATTATTGCTGCATCCACTCTTACATAATGCACTTTTCAATTGAGCTTTAGGGTTTATATTAAAAGCTACTCTAATCGAAACTAAAGTCCCATGTTATTCAAAATATATTCTTCTATCTCTTTACAGGTTCTATGCTATTTCGGTATTCCTCACTGTAGGTCTCGTAAGTATATTCGATAATCCAATTGTTACGTTTAACTGTTATCATGCCACAGGACTAATCCCCATTGTGCCAAGCCCCAAATCCCCCCGTGTCAGGCTGTTTAGGAGATAATCTAATTAACGCGATGGTTCTATGAATAGCGAGTGCAAAACACACAGCACAGTCCAATGACCATGAACAATAACTGTTATTACGAATGCGTGCTACGCACATGGCACTAAAGCGATGGCTCTCTCGCATTTACAAAGCACTGTAACGATAGCGTGCATGCAGCCGTATGGCAGGCATCGCACTTAGGTCTATCATCTTTCTTGAATTAAAAATAAAAACAATAATATCAATTAAACGTGTTTGTATAGCGCATGAAATAAAGGCGTAATTCCATGTCGCTATACCGTGTGAGTCAAAAAAAAAAGTTTACACCTAGAAAACTGCTAATTATGTTTAAAATCATCTATGAACGGTAAATTATGATACATCTTGTGAAAGTGTTTTATCCCAAATCATTTGGTATAATTTTTGTGTGGAATGTGTTCACGCTTAGATGAAACAGGAGGCATTGTTTGCGTGAGTGCAAAAATCAACTTGCGCCAGAGTGATGCCTTCAGTATGTATTGTGTTGGGATTAGCGGAGTGAGAGAATGGATTAAATGTATCGAATGAAACGCATTCCTATGCTTTTAGCAGAAGTAATGTCACACACACACACGCGCACAAATGTTGTTTGATGTTTGATATTCGATATTTGATATGCGTGGCATGATTAAATTTGCTAGGGATGTTATTTGGATCTGCAAAGACCGAATTATTACTCAAATCCCAAGTGTTTTATTCAAACATCACATAAGCAACTTTGGCGCAAGTCGATTTTTGCACTCTCGCAAACAATGCCTCTTTTTCATCCAAGCGTGAATACATATCACACCAAATTGTACTAAATGATTCGGGATAAAACACTCTTTCATAATATTTGTACTAATTTACTGTTCATAGATGATTTTTAGAATAATTAGCAATTTTCTAGGTGTAAACTTTTTGTTTGACTCACACTGTATAATGCTTAACACGGTGAATACTCTTTTGCGTTTGGTCTGATGTAAAAAGCACTATATTATTTTGATGCCGCTAGCCTGGACCCATTACCTTAAACCTAACCTGAAACCCAAAGTCTTTGCTATGAGAGGTAAATCTGTTTCTATAGGCTACGCGGCGGCGCGCCGAGGGGCCATAGCAGGATGTAACGTCTCCGAGAGCCAACATAGAGACAGTAATGCTTGGAATATATAAGCAATCCATATATCTTTTATATACCGAATTCACACAAAAAATCTACAAAGAATTCTAACTTTATCCTTTTCTTGAGTAAAGACTGGTTAAAACAATATAGCAAATCTGAGACACTGTATGTACTAAATCTTCGCTGGAAAATTGCCTGAATATAACGACCATTCGGGAATCGCTCTCACACTTCACTATATTTATGCGACCCGTTACCCGGGCGCAACGGTCATCTTTCTCATTAACTATCGCCCTTCATCCGGGTAACAGGCAATTGTTCGTTTCTTTACGGATACGGTTAAAATCACGACTCCAATTTCGACCAATCAGATGACTTGATTTATTTCAACGTACTAAACGGAAGTATATAACGCATTTAATAACCTCACTTAAGAAATCCAGCCATTTGATTGGTCGAAATTGGAGTCGTGATTTCAGCCAATCCCGTAAAAAAAACGAAAACAAAAAAATTCCGGTTACCATGAAAATAGTAAAAATTTGCTGCGATACCCATTGGTTTACTTGTTAAAATTGTTTGTGTACGAGCGCGGACACCATACAGTGCTTTTTGTCTGCGATTCCTAAATGATTGAAACTTTCAGTCAGTATTCAAGTTAAACTTAACAGACAGTGTCTCAGATTTGTCGTGATGTTTTAACCAATCTTTTCTCAATAATTAAGGGATAAGGTAAGAATTCTAGGTAGATTTTTGTTTCAATTCGGCATATAAAAGACATATCGACTGCTTTAATATTCGAGGTGTGGCTGCTTTATATGCTCTCGGGAACTAGTACACCCTGCCATGACTCCTGGGCGCGCATCAGGGTAATGGCAGGATCTGCGCGCGTTCCCTTGAGCATATAAAACAGCCAGGCCTCTCAAAGCAGTCGATTTCTCTATACTATTAATCCAAAGTCCTTGTTAAACTATTTATTTTACTTTTGCTAACTTGACATCTTTTCTTTTCTTCCCCTTTTCGTCTACTGAAAAAGAATCCATGTCTAAAAGAGCTTCCTGGATCCAGGAGTATACATTTCGCTTCATAGAGCAAAACAGATACTTCTCACCTACAATCAACATTACGCCTAAGACAACGGAGACACGCATCAGCATACCCTGTCTGGACGTTGAGCGACAGCTTTTGAATATTTCAGGTCAATCCTTTAATGTGACACATCGTAAAAAATGTGAAACTGTTAAAATCTTCTCCACTGCTGACATCAATGTCCATGGCATGGTGTTCAGTAGTGTAGGCTTGACTTCAGGGTTCTTAGCCTTACCGAACGACGTGTTAGGAACTGAATACTTGGTTGATTGTTATACACCCATACATCGCAGTGCACAAGTAGCTATATCAGCTATATCAGAGGGAACAACAATAACTATTGATTGTGTATATAATTATAATTGCACTTTTAACAATGCTAGAGTCTCGGGGCCTATAAAGTTAGGGGCTGGTGAATCTGGGATTCTGACAGGTGTTGAAAATGAAACAGAAATGACCGGAACTTACATTCGATCTGATAAACCTATCTCTGTTATAGTGGGAGCATTGAATGTTTATATTCCACGAGAGAATCTGCATAAAGGAAAAGGTGTCATTTTGGAGCAATTGCTACCCATTTCGTCATGGGGTGTCGATCACATCGTACCACCTTTCCAGCAAACACCCAACGGTTGGATCTTGCGCATCTTGGCGATGAACGAAAGCACTAACATATCAATGACAGATTGCGGGGGGCAGGCCACTGCATCACTAAGCTTGGACAGTAAAGAGTACATGGATATCACATTTAACGGTACAAGTCAAAACCTGTGCCTCATTCGAGCTAACCAACCCATTCAAGTCATGCAATACGTTGCAAGCTCACCCTTTAATGGGCAGGATGGAGACCCTAGTATGACAATCATCCCGGCAGTAAAAAAATATCATGGTAACACAACGGTATGTGTTAATAAAACGACGAAGGGTATGCGATACTTCGGAGATGTTGTAGTTCCAGGGGAAGAAACGCATATGCTCCAATTAAACGGTTCAGAGATGAACGGGACTTGTTACCCCGTCAGCTCACGTCCTATTGAAGGATCGGAGTCCGCTTTGCGGAATGAAAGGTTCTGCCATTACTCGACCGAATTGCAAAATGGAGTATACCACGTGACCCATGGGAACCAATCAGCAAGATTCTTGGTCAGACTTTACACACTTCATGATATTCTCGGTGCTGCAATGCTGGCAGATATAGGAGTTCCAGGTAAGAAGCAGTTGTATGATATCTCTTCAGTTCCTGGAAAGAACACAATTGCGTTTGAATGAAAGATTCAGTGATATTGAGATGGATTTTGTTTCTTCAAACTAATTACCAGGGCTTATAAGGCATTATTCTCCGCTTATCTTGGAGTCCTGCCAGTTCTTTTTTTTATAATTCCATTTTACGTTATATATGTTTAATGTATACTAATTTTATTATGTACTCATACAAAAAATGAAATATTTAAAAAAACAATTTACTTAAAAATATGATTTAAAAAACTTTAACTTTAAATTAGAATTTAATTCGTCACGAAGACGAATAAGGTGGTCTGTCTTTAAGTCTTATGATAGATTATAATATTTACTATATTGAGAAAGGGAGAAGTTATATAGACATGTTAAAACAATGATGATGATGATGATGATGATCTTGATAGTAATAGTGATCGATGACGATGATGATGATGATAATGATAATGTTAATGATGATGATGATGATGATGTTGATGATGATGATGATGATGATGTTGATGATGATCATCATACCATGATGATGATGATCATGATGATATTGATGATGATCATGATCATGCTGACATCTGATTGAAAAAATGAGGAGGACATTTAGATAGCATATAGTCTCAGCTACAACATACTCAAAAATCAACAAAAACCAAGCGGAAATAACGGCGATATTGCTCGCAAAAGACAGGAATGTAGAATCCAGATTTGAGAAAAAGTCATCTCCCATATAGAGAAAGGGAGAAATTATATAGAAATGTAAATGTAAACAATGATGATCATAATGATGATGATGTTGATAGTAATGGTGATGATCATGATGATGATGATAATCATAATGTTAATGATGATGATGATGTTGATGATCATGATCATGATCATGTTGATCATGATCATCATCAGACCATGATGATCATGATGATATTGATGATCATGATCATGATCGTGAGCATGATACTGACATCTGATTGAAAAATGAGGGGACATTTAGATAACATATAGTCTCAGCTACAACATACTCAAAAATCAACAAAAACAAAGCAGAAATAATGGCGATATTGCTCGCAAAAGACAGGAATGTAGAATCCAGATTTGACAAAAAGTCATCTCCCATAAGGATTGCACGCAAAAAGTAATGGATCAAGTGAAAATAGGGTAATAATAAAATACAGTGTAAATATAGTTGTTTATTACATTATTTGCGATTCTACGTGTTTTAATATTCAAAGGAGATGGTACAGTGAAAGGTCAAAATGAAAAAAAAGTGAAGAAAAATATTGGTGGAGACGCCCGGACTCGAACCAGGGGTCTCGAGGTCAGAAGTCAAATGCGTTTATATACTAAAACATTTCCCATAGCGGTTACACGTAAACGGAAAATGGAATTCGATAAATCCCACTTTGCAAGTCAAATATGAGCATGATCCCGGCATCTGATCGAAAAATAAAGGGAACACTTATGATAGCATTTGTCACTATGAATATAACGGACAAAGAAAGCGGACAAAATATACAGTTCCTCAGGTAGACAAAGGAACATCCCTTCACTGTTATTATGTAAAAAGGTGAATATGCATGTGACACCTGTTATACACATTTTTACATAATAGCAGTGAAGGAATGTTCCTTTGTCTACCTGAGGAACTGTATATTTTGTCCGCTTTCTTTGTCAGTCATGTTCATAGTGTGTCTCAGCTTAAACGGCTCAGCGTAAACGAAGATAAAACGACGGAGATATTGCTCGCGAAAGACGGGAATGTAGAATCCAGTTTTGAGAAAAAGTCATGTCCCATAGAGAATACACGCAAAATGTGAAAAATTGACAAGCCTCCTTTGATCGCAAAAATACGCAATGATGCCATTGGCAAAATTTGTGGTGACTGCATTTGTAGAGAATATTCTCAGCTAGAACATATCAAAATTTGGAAGAAAATTGATCAATATTTACAGAGATACAATCAATTTTCCAAAAATCTGCTGATGTCATAATATGCAAATTGAAATGTTGAGTTTGGAGGCCATTATGATGACGTCATGTAGTAGTAGTAGAATGGTTTTTATTAGACAACTTCAAAATGGTAGCCCAAAAGCTAAATTACATTGCAAGTTTTACAAGTATTAAAAAGCATTTCAACAAACATATAGACAAGTACACATAATACACAGTCGGGTAGATCATAACTTATTACTTATTCCTTACTTGCAAACAAATTGATGATACAAATAGAATAGATTCGGCATTATTTTTATTTCTGTAATCATTGTTAAGTGAGGGATATTCATATTTTAAATAGAAATTGAGGCTGATTAATTGAGTTATAACAAGTAAGTACTGAAGATTTGTTTAATTTCGAACCGTAATGCACATCGAATTTCTATAAAGCTACACAATATAAACGGATTCATAATAGAAACATGATTAAACAATTACCGAAAGGGAGAGAAAAAGGTCAGGGAGAGAACGATGTAGAGAGAGAGAGTTAAGTTAGAAAGAAAAACAGGAAGACATGCGGAAGATGGGAGAGGGAGAGAGAGATAGGGAGGGAGTGGAATGAGAAGAATGGAACAGTCGGAACTGTGAAGACATGGAGGAACGATGATGAAAGTAAGACGACAAGGAAAAAGCGATTAGAGAGGAATTACAAAGTAAATTACAAAGTTTCCCTTACAGAGAAAAACAGTACAATTTACCAATTATACATTACCAAGATAATAACAGAATATATGTGTAAAAACTTTAAATATGTAAAGACATAGAATGTACATGGGAACGTGCGTAACTATAAGAGAGATATTCACTAATTAATCAGTTTGACAGTTAAAAACTCTGTGTGGATTACAAGCACTAATCTTTATGAATTGATGGGTATAAAGTTGAGCAGTATTAAAAGCAACAAAAGGCATACGATTTAAATAAGAGGTGTGGAATCGGGCAAGAATCAGGGGATTTTATGCGTTGTTGAGTAACCTGGTGAGATATGGGACTGGGCTTTTCCTGTAACGTTCTGTTTTGGACTTAGGTTCTATACAGATACGTGGTTTATGTGTGTTTCTTGTGCTGGCGTTTAGTTTAAACCAGTCTGATTGGTCGGATTTTAGGTCTTTCAGGGCAAACTTGAGACATAGCTCTTCTCGGCGAGCATGGAGAGTTTGAAGCTTGGTCATTGATAGGGCATTTGAATAGGATATGTAATATCTACCTAGTATAATTCTAAATGCCCGTTTTTGAACATTTTCGATCTTGTTGGACTGGGCGATAGTCAAAGCTCCGTTCCAGGCAGGGCAGGCATACTCGAGGAGTGGTCTTACAAATCCTATGTAAACTGTAACGAGGTCGCTGGTGGGGAGATAGAAGGCTTTCAGGGATCTTAACATGAAAATGCGGCGGTTAGCACGAGAAACCGTATCCGAAACCTGTACATTCCACTTCAAGGTGTCTTCAATGGTTACTCCAAGGATTTTCACACTGCTAACCTCGTTCAGGGGAACGTTATCAATAAGTACTCCTAGTGGGGGTAGTTGGACTTTACTGAAGGACAATCGCATGATTGAACACTTCTTGGTGTTGAGTTTAACGTAATTGCTCTGGCACCAATCTTCTAGAGTGGATAGTGAACGGGAGATATCACGTGGCTGGTTGCGTGCATCGTGGGAGGCGGCAATGGACATGTCGTCGACGTACTTCCAGTGACTCACTGATGAAGAATCACGAATTACATCATCAATAAGGGCCAAGAATACAACAGGACCTAGGCGTGTGCCTTGTGAGACGCCAGCATGAATCTTCTTCCAGGGCGAAAGTGAACCGTGGTAACGAACACAGGTTTGGCGGTCGGTCAGAAAGTCGCAGATCCAAGGAATAATCGAAAGGCGGGCACCAAGATCAATAAGCTTCTTAATCGCGATAGTGTGGTTGACCCGATCGAATGCCTTGCTGAAGTCGGTGCATACAACGGTAGTGGCAGTTCTTGGTGCCTCCGCTGATTTAGCAAGGTAGTTGATTAGGTCGACGATGCAAATGGTAGTTAAAAGGCCCGGTCTGCTTCCGTATTGGTGTTTGTCCAAATGAGGGTTAATGTCGCGTAACAGAAGCTTGGTTATAAACAACTCAGCAATTTTGGAAAAGTGGTCGGTGAGGGATATAGGCCTCAGTTTATCCACAATTGCAGATGTAGGACCTTTGGGGATGGGGACAATTATTGCCTGTTTCCACTGGGTTGGGACCTTGTTATGTTGATAGGATGCAGTTAGTATCCCTGACAGGGGAATTGAGAGTTCGCAAGCAAATTCCCGAACGAGGCGTCCAGGAATGCCGTCAGGGGCGCTTGACTTGCCAGGCTTGATCTTCTTCAATTCACTCATGACTTCCCACGGTTAAAAATGTGGGGGCGGTGTTGTGGCTGGCAGGTACGATGGTAGGTCTCTCAAATGTAGTTCGGGGATATCAGCGTTAACATTGGCAAAGAATTCATTGATGGCGGTAGCAATTTTCACTGGGTCGTTTTCTTCAACAGTCGGAACTCGGATTATGTCTGCTTGCGAATTTGAATGACCAGACATGACTTTAATGTTCTTGTACCAAGATGAGGGGTTATCGCTCTTAAGATTTTGGATACGGTCACGATAGAAAAAGTGTTTTGCTCTAGAGATTTCGCGAAGGACTTGATTGCGAAGAGATTTCCAAGCTCTTTCAGAGTTGTTGCTGAATGCTATTTGTCTTTGGTTGATAAGCTTTTTCGTACGGGGCGTTATCCAAGGCTTGTCAGTCGGGTGGAGTTTAATTGACTTTGTTGGGAAGTGCACATCCACCTTTGATTGCAGCGTTTGGTAGAAGTGATCGAACATGGCTTGCGGATGAATTAATAGAGGGTCAAATGAGACATAAAATCATATTTCCTACTCATAATCTATCTAAATATGAAAAAAAATGGGGGTATCCATCCATTCTGAAGAGTTACAATGAATTTTGTATAGGCATGTTTTTGCACATGTATTGTGGATAAAGATAGCGCAGATCCGCGCGTACTGTAAACTTTGACGGACGCTCATTGCGTTATTACTGGTCAGAAAAAGGTGAACAAGCAAAATGCTTGGAAAAATGTGGTTAATATGATGATAGAGAAAATGTGGCGATCTTATGTTGCGATGTGTCAGTACGCGCGGTTACGCGCGGAAACGCGCACACATAAGTGCTCTCGCGCAAAATTTGAAAATGCTTTACAATGGCCTGAAACGTATGCAAAATGAATAAGAGACGATTTCGAGCATATTTTTTGGGGGGCGCGCGCTGAGGCGCGGACGTACGCATGCGTGCGCGCGCGTTTTTTGACCTGAAATTGACCGGACGGATATTGACCTTAATCATGATAAATATGAATGAGAAATGTTTTTCCGTTATGAAGATATGATCATGAGTAAAAAGTACCCAAAAAAACACAAAATGGCGCCTGGATGACGTCATGAAGACTTGATGACCTTGAAAAGGTTACTGTCACGTCTCATGACAATGACCTATGACTGTGCCAAAATTGAACGAAATTGACTAAACCGATCTTGAGTTATCCTGTGAACAAAAAAGTGGGAACAATAAATAAAAATTAAATCGTCACGAGGACGATTAAGGTGGTCTGAAATATGAGCATGATCCCGGCATCTGATCGAGAAATAAATGTCACATTTGTGATAGCTTATTGTCTCAGCTACAACATACTCGATGCTCAGCGAAAACGAAGCTAAGACGACGGAGATATTGCTCGTGAAAGACGGAAATGTAGAATCCAGTTTTCAGAAAAAGTCATGTCCCATAGAGAATACACGCAAAATGTACAAAATTGACATGCCTCCTTTAATCGAAAAAAATACGCCATGATACCATTGTCTAAATGAAATATCGTGGTAACTGCATTTGTAGAGAATATTCTCAGGTAGAACATATCAAAATTCGAAAGAAAATTGTTGAATATTTACAGAGATACAATCAATTTTCCAAAAATCTGCTGACGTCATAATATGCAAATTGAAATTTTGAGTTCGGAGGCCATTATGATGACGTCATGAGTTAATTGAGGGTCAAATGAGACATGAAATCATATCTCCGACTCATAATCTATCTAAATATGAAAGAAAATTGGAGGTATCTGTCCATTCTGAAGATCGAGTTACAATGAATTTTGTATAGGCATGTTTTTGCACATGTATGTTATGTATTACAAGAGCTCGCACGCACGGATGCGTATCTTAACGGACGCTCATTCCGTTATTAATGGTCAGAAAAAGGTGAACAAGGTATCAAAATGCTTGAATAAATGTGCCAAATATGATGACAGAGAAAATTTGGCGATTCTACGTTGCAAAATGCGAGTACGCGCGTTTTTTTACAAAATGCTTAAAATGGCCTGAAACGTATGCAAAATTAATTTGGAACGAATTTGAGCATTTTAAAATTTTAATGCGCACGTACGTGCGCGTCGAGGTGCGCGCGCAAAATTTGTTGACATTTTTAGTTGACCTTTGACCTGAAGTTGATGTATACCAAATATGGTTTATTTTTTATGACTCGTTATCGAGATATGATAATGACCTGATTTTTACAAAATGGCGCCTGGATGACGTCACGATGACCCCATGAACTTGAAAAAGGTTTCGGGAACTTGATATTATAGGGCCTAATGACTAACGGAAATTCGAAGGAAATTGACCAAGTCGATTTCGAGTAAACGTATACACAAAAAAAGTGTACGGAATAAATAAAAATAAATAAAGAATAAAGAATAAATAAAGAAAGAAAATTCTAACGAAATCAATAGGTGATCTGTCATCGACAGACCACCTAATAAAGAAAGAATAAAGAAATAAAGAAAGAAAATTCTAACGTAATCAATAGGTGATCTGTCATCGACAGACCACCTAATAAAGAATAATAATAAATAAAGAAAGAAAATTCTGACGAAAACAATAGGTGATCTGTTTTCAACAGACCACCTAATAATAAAGAAAGAAAATTCTGACGAAAACAATAGGTGAACTGTCGTAGACGACAGACCACCTAATAAAGAAATAATAATAATAATAAAGAAAGAAAATTCTGACGAAAACAATAGGTGATCTGTCGTAGACGACAGACCACCTAATAAAGAATATTATATACCTCACTTAAGTAATCCAGCAATCTGATTGGTCGAAATTGCATTCATAAACTTTAACTGTTCCCGAAAATTCCCAGTAACCATGGTTAAAACAGTTCAAAATCCCAATAACCATGGTTATTGGGAAAATAGGTCAGTCTCCATGGTTACCCCATAGGTTTACATGTTAAAAAATGGTCTGAGCGATCCGAGGATACCATACGTGTGCGAAGAATTGGTCGGTAATTTCAATACAATTGAATCTTGATCGATCTTACCGACAATTTTATCTTGCATTGTTGAAATGAAGACGAAAATAAAGTTCCCAAAACAAAAAAACAACATCTGCCGATAGATCTTGATCTAAGTTCCTTCCAATATGCATTGCAAAAGTAAAAGAAGGGCCCGTTTAATGGAGCTTTTGCGAAGCATTCATCACGCGAAGCCGGTTTCAATCCATTTTAATGTGTATATCGTACAAAACTGCCAAGCATGGTAAAAGCGCGCGATGGCCGAGTGGTATAGACGTTGGTTTTAGATACATCACTTGTTTTAATGACTGCTTTAATATTCGAGAAATAGTTGTTTTTATACGCTCTCGGGAAGGTTACAATTGGGCTATTCCCCTCGGCACGCCTCGGGTAATAGCACAATTCTCACCTTCCCTTGGGCGTATAAAAACAACTATTTCTCTCAAAGCAGTCATTAATACTATAATAATAAATAAAGAAAAATAATTCTGACGAAAACAATAGGTGATCTGTCGATATCGACAGACCACCTAATAAATAAATAAAGACAGAAAATTCTGACGAAAACAATAGGTGATCTGTCGTTGACAGACCACCTAATAATAAAGAAAATATTGACGAAATCAATAGGTGATACGTAGACTTCGTACGTATCACCTAATAAATAAATAATAAATAAAAATCTTGACGAAATCAATAGGTGATACGTAGACTTCGTACGTATCACCTAATAATAAAAATATTGACGAAATCAATAGGTGATACGTAGACTTCGAACGTATCACCTAATAATGAAAAAGAAAATCTTGACGAAATCAATAGGTGATACGTAGACTTCGTTACGTTTCACCTTGAAAAAGAAAATCTTGATGAAATCAAAAGGTGATACGTAGACTTCGTACGTATCACCTAATTATTAATGACACTCAATGGAGAAAAAAAAAGGTTTTCGGACGGAAATGACCCGTAGGATAGATGATAAACTGACTTACTATGGTTTGTTTCAAAGCTGAATATCTGACATGAAATTGAAAATAATAAATCAGCTTTTATAATTGTCGCTCGAATTTACAAGTTAAAGGCCGGCTCACATAGTAGCGGCAAAAACCCCGCGAAAGGCGACGGACGTGAACATCACAAAATTCGGGCGGCAAATCGATGGCATAAGGTGAAAACCAAGATTCGCTGTCGGGTGGGAACGACCTTCTGCTGATTCAACTGGATTTCAACCCGGCCATCATCACAGTGATAGCTAGTTTTCTCACGCAACGTACGCAGACAACTCGATATTGCGGTACATCATCATCTGAGCAAGAGCTATCATGTGGGGTTCCACAGGGAACCAAACTTGGTCCGGTAATCTTCCTAATCATGATCAACGATGCCGCCGAGACTACCTCCAAGAGATGGAAGTATGTTGATGACGTAACTATTGGTGAAGTTGTCCATAAAGCAGAGCCAGGTCATCTACAGTCTCATGTGGATGCTCTATCTACATGGAGTGAGTTGAATTCAATGAAA
Organism: Strongylocentrotus droebachiensis; assembly: GCA_035222895.1. Lineage (NCBI taxonomy): Eukaryota > Metazoa > Echinodermata > Echinoidea > Camarodonta > Strongylocentrotidae > Strongylocentrotus > Strongylocentrotus droebachiensis. The sequence continues at coordinate 6,206 of JAVYIG010004718.1, read as the reverse complement.
CCAAAGCCTGAAAAATGTAAGGTGATGCATGTAAGTTTCCTGCGTAATGGTCCACCTTCACCGGTGATTACTATTGGAAATCAAGTTTTGGAGTCTGTAACGTCGCTTCGCCTGCTTGGTGTTATCATTCAGACAAACCTCAAGTGGGATCTACAAGTGGAACAGGTCATCAAACGTGCATCCAGACGTCTTTATATCCTGTGCAAATTGAAGAGGAATGGAGTTCCAACCAGTGATCTTGTGCTCATATACACAATGTATATCCGACAATTGATGGAATATTGTGCACCAGTGTGGAGCAGTAGCCTGACAACTCAGCAGTCAGATAGCATTGAGCGGGTACAGCGTAGATCACTCAGGATGATATCATACCCTGATCAACATCACTACGAGGAACCCCTGAGCAGCTTCGGCATTCCCTCCCTTGCCAGGCGAAGAAATGACTTACTTACCAACTTTGCCAAATCAATCCTTGTCTCCTCGCGACACCGTGATTTGCTTCCGGTTGAACGACAGCATCTCTCGCGAGGTGGACTTAGGAATTCCAACCACCTACACATTCCTTATGCAAGAACTGAACGATACAGAAAATCAAGTGTCCCCACACTTGTCAAACTGGTCAATGCTCAGTTGTAGATCATCTATAATAATGTATCCTATTTGTTTTTCTTCTTCTTTTTAATAATATTATTGTTATTGTTTTGTTACTTTGTTTAATTGAACTCAAGATCGATCCCCAAATCAAACTTTCGTGCACATATTATTGAGTGCTTTTCATTTTTCTTATAAAGTTGTTTTTAAACCACCATGTATAATTTTGCTGCAATAACATATTTTAGCTCAACTTTAATTTAAAATGTAATGTGGAAACTCAACAGTTATAAGAATTTTTGTATGCTCATAGGCATTATACATCACTTTATATGAAATGCTTGAATGATATATTTTTAATGTAATAATTCCATTCAACATAATTTGACGTTACCTGTCACACAACAGACACACCTGCATGTATACTTTTTCAGTCTATCGATCTCATTTTAACAATTGTAATATAATAATTCCCTCTCTCTCTCTCTATGTATATATATATATATATTTTTTAAATAATTTTTTTTTATTTAAAGATTAGTTTTACTTGCAATAATTGGTTCAATATTTCAAATAACTGTTAAAGGTTGTTCATCCATCTATTATCATTTATTTATATATGTATATAACTTTAGGTATGAACAATAATGTTAACTTTATCTTTTATCATTTTTATTGTGCATTTGTATGATCATTCCTGTTTTTATGCAACTTTTTATGTAAACATTGCATTATTGGTCCCTGGACTACTGCATTGTACATTTTATATGTTGATATTAATAAACCGAAATTGAATTGAATTGAATTGAAAAAAATGGACGAATGGCTGCGGCAGGGAACGGAGTCTAGCGACAAAAATCGGATGTTGTCTGGACGGCGAGTGACGATGTCTCGACGGAGCTTGGCAACAAGGAACGAGGTCAGACGGCTGGCAGCGGATTGGCTGGCGGCAAGGAACTCCGGCTGACAGTGGGTTGCGGCGACGATGACGTGACTCAGCGGCCGACATCAAAGCCTGTGTGTGTGCGGGTCACTGACGTCACAAAACGTGAAAAACCGCACTAAAAGTTTAACATCGTGGACCATCGTTACAAAATCGTAACCCGTCGCAGACCACCGTTGCAATGCCGCAGGTACTCACAAACGACCCGCCATCAACAGTCATCAACCGTTACCCTCCGGCCGAAATTCGCAATCCGTCGTCGCACCAAGGTCGTTACAATTTCGTTATTTGATCGTTGACAATGACAACGACAACGACTACCAACGAAATTGTGACGACTAGACACGGAATCGCACGTCATGGAAACGTCAAGAAACAAGGGTTTCGGTCTCCAACGAAATCTGAACGGAATCACAAGGAATTTTTTTGCCGCCACAAAATTTCAACATGCTGAAAATTTGCCGACGGACGCGACTGATAATTTCGGCCGTCTGCGGTCGCTAACGCATTCGAAACACACAATGATTGGCGGGAAATTCAATATTGCCATTCGCAGCCTAACGTAGCTTGCAGTACCCTCTTTTTATCATATTGTGAGCCTGAGCGTGTGCAATCACGTCCTGGCTCAAAGGTTATAAAACCCCAGCGCGTTCTTGCCATTCCTTATTCCCGTTCAACTTCAACGCGTCAAGCTCTGCACATCAAGACATTCAAGTGAAACACCCATCACACCAAACTATTTCTCCTTACGTTCTGTAAAATGTTGCCAAACGGGCTCAAACTGTGTGGGAACGGAGTTCACGTTGGATCAACTGTTTATGATCTGTTTAAGAACTTCATGGTCGGGATCGGACTGGCTTGGACGGGAAGGGTGCTCTAAAACTTTGAGCCTGTTTACCCGATCTGAACTTGATAGTAACTCAGTGTGAACGGGGTACAGACGAGATGGACGTATCGAGAACTGTTTATGAACGATCTAGGATCGTATTAAAGACATTAGGGACTTTTAGATTTGCGTGGACTGATACGTGGTACTTCCATTCAAGGCAGTGCTTTAAAAGGACGTCGATCGTAGCATAGACCTATTGTCTTCGTGCGAATCTAAAAGTCCCTATTATTAACACATTCTACCCCGACCATAACCCGTGTTTAGGATTTTCTAGGACGGTTCCAGAACGTAGTGAAGACTCGTTTTGTGTGATGGGGGCTTGATGCTCGACCACAGCACATTGAAACGCGTTCCAAGTAGGATCGAAGTACGGCAATTCCGTTCGGAGAACGGCAATCAGTCCGTTTGTAGTACGTCCTCCTCGTTTTACGTACGTTGCCAATCCGTCTAATTGCAGGACGAGGAAAATTTTGAGTTCTAGAGCACCCCCCCCCCCCCCCCCCCCGAGTCTGAGTCCGAGCCCGTACATGAAGTTCTTAAACAGATCGTGAACAGTTGCTACTACGTTCAACTCCGTTCGCACACAGTTTAAGCCCGTTTGGCAAAATTTTCCAGAACGTAGTGAGAACTAGTTCGGTGTGATAGGGGCTTAAGGCGTCCCTGCGACAGCCGTAGGTTTTTGACAAAATAATTAAGGCAGACGCAAGGCCACCGTACCCCTAGCCTTTAGTCGAGGCTCTCGTGCTGTATTTCCCTAAACGCGCCTGAATACATAGACTAATCGCGCGACGACTGTGATCTGTGGGACGAGGTGCGTCAGCATCTCGGCGTTTACTAACCTGAGTGGTTGTTGTAGTTTATTTCTTTTGTTTTGTATTATATTTCCGCTACCACGGCGGTAGATAATTAGATGCAAAGCATCTTACCCAGAAAGCCGGCCAAACCGCCCCTTCCAATCCGACGCACCAATCAGAGTAGACGATTCGAGAAAACTTCATGCATATTCATTATCAACATATATAATCATAAATACATTTTTGAGCGGTTACAGAACATGGCGAGCGACGAAGGAGATCTCTTATATGCGGCCGAAAGGTTGAAATTATCATCTTTTAAGGAGTTACAATCAAAAGCTATAAAATCAGCAGTGAAAGGGGAAGATGTATTTGTTAATCTTCCAACGGGTTATGGCAAATCTGCGATTTTTCAAGCCATTTCACTGTGCAAGGACTTCTTTGTGCGGACGACCACAGTCGCTGCCAGCACACCATCCCCATCGGCGTCTACTCCCGAAGCTGCCCAGAGTTCGGGGGCCGGGAGGTACTACTCACACCGCACTGCACTGTCCATTGAAGTTATCGTGTCACCTCTTATTTCTTTAATGAAAGAATGTGAACCAAACTTGTCACACACAATAAAATGATATCTTCAGTATAAGAAATAGCTAGGAAAACTCTTGCACAGGAACCATGCAGAATGTACTGCATCGAAGATATCTACCCCTTTTTGCACATCTATTACATTATAGACCTAAGCAGAATTACCAGAATTTGATGTCCTTTTCATTATTTTAATTCACTTGCATGCAGCTAGCTCAGCTAGCCCTGCAAATTCAAAGCTCCATGAACGCATCGTTTTCACACGTACACAGATATTCACGTGTTGTACAATAACAATTCCGACCAGCTGATCGTGCGAACCACTAAAGTTAGAGTCTATGCGTAGGTTAAAATGAAAAACAAGGGAACAAAATTTTACTATAAATCTACTAAAGTAGCAAAATAATAAATACCCTAGTCAATAAGTAGTATATTGTTTTTGATAAATTCATATTTTATTCGAAATTGAACTAGATATTATTTTATTTTTTTAGTACATTTGAATACCGATTCCCCCACAATTTCATGGACGAAGCCATTTTAAACACCGCGCGGTTAAAACAATTAGGATTGGCCACGATCATCACTAGCTGCTGTATATGTAAGACCCTCATGCATATGCACATATATGATGAGCTGTAAAGCCACACCTCGTTAGTCTATTTTCAGACCCTGCTCGGCAGACAAGCAGCGCGCGAGGCCTTGTCCAAAGGCTACCGTACCCCAGACGTATGGTCGCCGTGGAACCACTTTACGGCATGACGGTGTGTCTAATTGTATAATTGCTACGGCGAACCTAGAATGAAAAAATATATAACTCCACGTTATAATCCCACGGCTACCCGTACAGCCTGTAAAGATGGGGATACGCCCTAGTGTGACCCTGAGGCCACCGCTGATTCTCTTTTGCATTAATAAAATAAAGAAATACAATATATTTGTTTAGATTCTTTGAGATTGTTTTGGTCTCTGAAGATCTGTTGTGCCTTGCAGTAATATCAAAGGAGTTTCAACTTTTGAAATGCCGAGGTCACACATATAGAAACCTATGAATGTCCATTGTTTACGTTTTGTATCATAATTCTTTTCTTTGTAAACTTTGTCTGAGCCTTCAATTGACTGGTGAGCGAAACAAAAAAAATTATTTATCGTGGAATACGATTGTGCAAAATTCAGATGTTGATCATGTTAATACATAGTGTTGTATTATGTAGAATAAGTATACTTTCTTTGTTTCTTTTCCAGTTGTATCAATGACCACAACTATGCAGCCAATAACAACACCTAGTGGCATCTCACATCTTAGTAAATGATTAGGTTTATACACATTTCACAATTATCAGTGACTTGACTGATTAGTACCAAAAAATGAGCCCGTGAAATGATTCCTTGAGATTTTGTGTGTCTCTAAAGATATGCTGTGCCTTTGCATGTATATCCTAGGAGTTTCAACTCTTACTCTGCCGTGGTTGCATATGTGATACATGGCCCTGGGAAGCGGGGGTGCTGGGGGTGCTGCAGCACCCCCGGAATTTTTCCAGGGGGGCACAGCACCCCCTGCAATTGTTTTTGTTATGATATATTTAATATATATCATTATAAAAAAAAAAAAATTGGTAATTGGTGACCCAAAACGACAGACCTTACCCCCCCCCCCCCCCTCCCCCATACCGATCGACAAATTTTTCAAATTTTGGGACACACACCCAAAAAAAAAATATTCAGTGGTCGGCTGAGTCGCTGCGATTTTTTTGGGACAAAAAAAAAATGTCCTCTTACCCCCCCCCCCCCCCTCTTATTCAACGGCTGGCTGAGTCGTTGCGATTTTTTGGGGACAAAAAAAAAAAAAAATGTCCTCTTACCCCCGCCCCCCCCCCCCCCCCCCCCCCCCCCCCCGCTTATTCAACGGCTGGCTGAGTCGTTGCGAAAATTTCGGCCCGATTTACGTATATAATTTAATCTCAGCAGCCCCGGTGAAAAAATCGTTCCCAGGGCCCTGATGTGATAGTAACATTGTACAAAAAGTTAATGAAACATGCAGAGCTAACAATGCGTTGTATTACCGGTCTATATATTTATTATGGGTTAATTACCTTCAGAGGGGTATTAAGGGCAGATATTGACACAATCGAGGTGACGCCTCGAGTGCAACGAGTGTTGAAATAAGAGACCTTGAAGTACTTTTGGAACGCAGCTTACTCCCGAAATAACTGCTGCTGAATGTTCTTTTGAGTAATTCCAACGAATCAGTTTCATTAATTTACCTCAAGTAAATCTCATCACTTTGTCCCAAGTAAATGGACCCATTTTCTTTTTCTAAATGACATGCTTAGCATCCTGCCAGAATCGGTTATCACGGGTACCTTTGGAACCCTGAACTTTCCCGCTACACCTCTGGACCAGA